>VDFB02004800.1:11377660-11436623 GCA_007258455.2 Sequoia sempervirens | reverse complement strand
AGTAATTTCATTATTTTTTGTGCATTTAAAATGGAGTTTTAAGCCTTCCACCCTAAAAGTGACCTCTAAATAACTTCAAACACCTTAACTACCTCATTCTTATTCATTTGTTTTGCAAACAAGCATTTTCATTCCAAGAGGCAATATAACTTTTGACACTGCAAGAAGACATCTGATAACTCTTGAGTGTAATAAAAGAATTCTTATGATTTTTGAAGAATGTTGATAACTCTACTGCAAGAAGGTGATGAGAGATTGCTTAGCGATGAAAAGCTTGAGGCATCTTATAAGGAAGTCATGCCAACCAAAGAAATGATCAAGCATGAAGTCACAACTTGCAGCCATGGAACTGAACCTACTGAACCTGAAGAAGATGGTTGTGTTGCTGACTGGAAGAGAACCTCTAGATGGTTGTGTTGCTGACTGGAAGAGTACTTAAAGATTTAGAGGGAGCCTGCAAAACCTAAAGAAGAAGGTTGTGTTGCTGACCGAAAGAGCACCTCTGGATGTTGTTTCAGTTGAGGTCTTCAATGAACACTTGTACACACCATAGTATGGTTGTAGCCATTATAGTTGATATTGTGTTGAGGTGATATCTAATATCATGATGAGATGATATTCTTCTTTTCACTTATGGTTGTAGCCATAGTACTAGGCATCACAATGAGGTGATTTGCCTTGTGCAGCTGGAAGTATCCTCCCTAGCTGAGAGGGAGTGTTGATGATTATTGTAGCGTTAGTCATATCCTTCCAGCGATCTCCTCTACATAAGAATAAATTAAATATAGCCAAAGCTATTTAATTTATATATATATATCAATTTGTGATTAATGCTAATTCATCAAGAGATACGAGTTAATGAAGAGGTGCATTTATGAAGAGGCCAACATGCTTGAGGCACAATTTATGTCAAATAATATTTATTATTTTATGAAGGCCGACTTCTATCTTGGAGGCGCAATCTTTGAGGAGGCACATTCTTTTTGGAGGCCGACTTATATTGTGAAGATTTGCATCTCTCTCAGCTTGTATATATATTAGATACATTTCATTGTTTTGAGACATACATTTTTCATACATTCCATTTCATATCAAGTGCGAGTTAGTGAGAAAATCTTCAAGTGCAGATCGAGTTATTGTGAGAAGGCTGAGGATTATCATTTGAGAATTACATCATTGTATTGCTGTGTTGGCATCAGTCTGTGGTGCATATTATTAGGCATCATTATCGGCCTTCATTGTAAAGGAGTTTCTATTATGATTCAATAATATAAGTGATATTATTGGTTGGTTTTTTCTCCCTCAAGAGGAGGGTTTTCCCAGGGTATCTGTTGTGTTATTGTGTTTGATTTAGAATTAATTTTCTGTGCATTAAATCTAATCATAAAACTAACACAAGTAAATGGATGCATAGCGTGTGGAATGAGGTGGCAGCAGGCTTGAGACCCCTTTAAAGTTTGTTTGAGTGCTTTCTTTTCATTTTTTGTGAGTTTTGTGCCAAGTTTCCTCAAAGAAATGTGGTCTCATAGAATTCCATGACAAGCTAATGCACCGGAGAATGCCTCCTAGTTATTAGTTATGTACGTGAAGTAATTGCATAACCGCTAGGGTTGACTTTGTAAAAACTATATTGTTATTGAAATTTTTTCATCTATCAGCATCTAGTTGTTACTTATGCAATGTGAAGTAATGCTTTGAGTTTGAAAGATGTGCAATGCAATTTAATCAAAAATATGAATATAAACTACATAATATTTAACCATTCTTTTTATGCTATTGTACATTGACATTTAACCATTGCTCACTTGATTAAATTTTTAAAGAGTTTAATCATGCACATGAGGAGGAAATTAAATTTCAATTGTCAACTTCTATATATATCAAATTATCCAATAATCAAGTGTATGTCCATATACAAAAATGGCATCAACGCCAACTCAAACAAAGTTTTACAATATGTGGCATATGCCATCTCGTATCTATTCATTACATGCCAAAATGTCCATCTCATCCTAAACTACTGGTGGATCATCAAAATGGAGCCTCTTTGCAGCACTTGTTGGCTCTGAAGGTAGCTGCATAAGAAAAAATCAAACCACAATTGAGATTAATTATACTATATGGTTTAAAATCAAATAATTAACATCAAAATCAATATACATTGAATTATAATTGAACTCTAAAATTGAAATCTTGATTACCCGAATATACATTCTTCAAAGGGTCAGGAGTCCTAGAATATACCCATCTCAAAGAACTAACCAAACCAACTTTTGTAACGTCAATCTATATATGTGAACAAAAACATGAAATTGATCCAAGTTAGCATAGAATTCTCAGTAATAAGAACATATTTACTAAGCACAAAATAAAATAAACACATACCTCTTTAGGCTGATCTTTTTTTGTATCTCCTTTAGGTGTTTCAACACCTCCTCCTTGAGGTGTTTCAACACCTCCTCCTTGAGGTGTTCGAATACCTACTCCTTCAGGTGTTGTGGCACTTATCAACAATGATGTATAGCTCACAACCGCTTGTACATAAAAATGACAAGTGCATATGAAACTATGAATCTATGTCAATGTATGCATAATCAATAAAATATCTTATAAATCTTAATTCAATCAAATTTGAGTTCAATTACCTTTCCCTTATCTAACATTGTGCATCCATAGTCTAGAGAGCATCACACCTCACTTGCACTAGGTGTTTCCTACAAGCAAAGAATAAGATAAAAATATAAGTTAATATATAATTTCATTAATGACAAGCAAGTATATAGTAAAAAATGTAAATGAGTGAGTGCGAAAATACATATTGTGTGCGTCTCGAGGCCAAATGAAATGGCCCTAAGGGTGCTATTAGTCACCTGTGTGAGCTCCTCCTCAGAAATTAACTGTTAAATAGACCATGTAAATAAATATTAGTACTTGATACTATCTCTTATTAATATTCATTTAAAAAAAAATGCAAATTATGAATTTACAACTTAAATGTTACCTGTGTAACTTCTCCAATGTCCACCTCTCTAGCAGGAGAGGACTCTATAGGGTGTGCTCCACTCCCCTGCGAGTGATCTGCTATAATCTCCACATCCTGGATGTCATAATCAGAAGTATCTAATCGCTGCTCAGGGGGCTGTACAATAGGACCCAAACATATTTGTTGGCACGTATTGCAAATATGTGGCACACAAATATGTGGACCTGAGGAGGATGATGCAACAACACTGGATCCATCGCCAAGATCACCAGATTGTGGCTGAGCTACTAAAGAAGCATGGGAAACCAAAAGACCACTCAAAGAGTGAATGGCCTGGATCGTTTGTGTGGCTGCATCCTCCGTAATATCTGGATGTTGTATTGGAGGTGGCAAAAGAAGGGGAGGATGGGGAACATGCTGGAGCCTAACTACTCTAGCTGCCCCTGGCCTATCCTGGGGCATACCTCCACCAACGACCTAGAAGGGTTTAATGTCAAAGTAATTGACATGATGCCCTAACAAAAACTCAGCATATAATTTTTTAATAAAGTAAAAAGGTACATCAAGATTATTGTTGGGTGGTTTATCAAAAACCATACACCAATGATCCCAAAAGTTATCTACTATGCCCCTATGTGTGCACAATTTTATAGAAAGTTTTGGTTTGTTAACATTAACTGGAAAACCAGTGCTGGGGTTAATAAATAAAGATGCTATTTGGGCTTTTGTTATTTGGAGATCTTTCACATCATCATAAGACAATCCACATGCATAATATTTCCTCATGGTTTATCGCCACTAATGAAATGCATTATGTTGGGTGGAGAGGGTTTCTACATTTGTAATTATTCCTATCAATGTGGTTGACATACGGGATAATCGAGGGATTTTCTTATAAACATCACAAATGCCCCTCAATTGCTCCAATTTTTCATGAATTAAGTCTTCAATTGATGGCTGCGGAGGTGGTGGAGCATTTGGAATTTCTACATTTTGATTCTCAGCTGGTGGATTTTCATTCTCAATTGGTGGAATTTGTGTATTCTCATTCTCGGCAGCCATAATGCCTAATTAAAGTTAAAAAATAATTAATCTAAAATTACAAATATAAATGAAAAACTATTTTTAAATCAAAATCCATTTAAAACATTCATTTTTTTTTAATCAAAATCCATTCTAAACTCAATTGTTTCATAAAAATTCAATCAAAAACCCTATTTTGAAAAAAATCCACAAAAACATTCATTTTTTTATCAAAATCCATTCTAAATTCAAATTTTTTCATAAAAATTCAATCAAAAACCCTATTGTGAAAAAATCCACAAAAACATTCATTTTTTATCAAAATCTATTCTAAACTCAAATTTTTCAAAAATTCAATCAAAAACCCTATTTTTAAAAAAAATCCACAAAAAACCATATGAAATTATTCAAATCTAAATCAAAATTGAATCAAATCAAATAAAAATAAAAAAACTTACCTTTCCAAATTAGATTTTGCCCAAATTAGATATTTGTTACGTGAAGAAGCAATGCACTGTGCGCCCGTGGGTTCTTCATTGTCAAATGACTTCAAAACAACACTTGAATTTCTTTATATATGCTTTTTGAAAATTGGATATCCGATTTGTAAAAATTAGGTTTGGTGTTTGGTATGGTGACACCTGAGCCTAAAAAAAGTCAACACGTTCTTTTCACATTTTTTGGTCGATGAAAGACGTGTTTTTTTCCTCATTGCCACTTTTTGGCCCATCATAATCCTGCACATACCCAATTTGTAATTACCATAAATTAAAAGTACATTACAGTTAATCTTTCATGATTTTGAAATAAAAATATAAGACCTTATAGACAATAACATGATTCAAATTGAAGGTGTCAATTATAATCAAATTCATTCAATTGTATCTCCAAATAGGATACCTTATGTTATAGATATCTTTGCATGAATGGTACAACCTTAATATATAGTTTTTCCTCAGTAATATTTTAATCACATTTTTAAATGAGGAGATGCCACATACTAATAATTGTGGTCCATTGTATGTACTTGATGAAATATAAAATCACATCATTGGAGACATCCTTATTGATGTTAGGAATGAACAATAATTTTTTTTTAAGGAATTTTAGCCTCCAAACATTTAAATAAAAATTATTATACTCATTTAGGATCTTTATTCAATATGATCAATGAAAAATATTATTGATTCACACTTCAATTTATGTTATCTTACCACTTAATTATTTGAGCATAAAGAAGTATAAAAATTATCTAATCTCGATGTTCCTTCTATTGATTTTTTTATGCTACTTAGTAGACCTTGGTTACAATATTTGATAAAATAATTTATGAAATTTATTCATTAAGATATAACTTGATAAAAAATACATGTGATTCTTATGAAACTATTGTAAAGTTGAACCATTTAACTTTAGATGTACTTACATGCCCACTCCTAAAGAACCTATGGAGTTCAAACATATTTTTATAAGTTATAAAAAAAGAATTATAAGAATAGGAGGAATAATTTAAGAATGAAATATAAAAAAAAATAAAGCTATACATACATCACCATTTTATGAAAGGATAAATTTTATCATTTCCTAATTCTTAGGCCTTGTCTAGGACCTTTATTTTGAGAATGAGAGAAAGGTTTAAATTATTACTATGATAGGGTGAAAATACTTGTTAGAAAATGAGTAACAAACAAAAGAGTGCAAACAACAACTATGAACACCCTACACCTCAAAATTGTCGTAGTTGGATTAAAAAAAAAAGCAAAGATAACAAATGAAGTTGATTCACCTTGTCTCGAATCGATCCTTTGGTTGGCCCTTCGATCTTTGATGTTTTATGCTCCTTTGGTGGCAAGAGATGCAAGCTATGAGTTGAGATGAGGATGGAAAATGAGTAAAAATGTCCATGCAAGTATGAGAATTTGGCTAAGTATGGCTCAAGAGAAAATCTTGCAAGAGTTTGGCTAGCATAAATGATCTCCTTTAAAATGAGAGAAAAGAGAGGGTATTTATAGAGAATTTTGGACTCTCTAGGGAAATGGATGGTTGAGATTGAGCCACCAAGATCAAGATGTAGGGCTAAGGTGAGTTGAGAACTCACAAGCCCTCACATATTGACATGTGGTATGTGAAGTGGCTTGTAAGAGATGATGTGTACATGAGTTGGAAGGAGAGTACATGACATGGAGGTAGTACATAGTACCTTGGGATTGGGACATGATCTCCTCATAAAGGAGGTCCTTGTCCCCATATGGGTGAGAGAACATGTAAGGAATTAAAAATTCCTCAAATATCCTCACGGGGATGAGAGAAGGAATTTAAAATTCCTTGAAATGCATTGGGGGATTAAATGTGAATTAAATCCTTTAATTCACATGGGGAATGGAGTGCCTTCTTCAAAAGGAGAAGCCTTTAATAAGGTTGACTTAGGACACGTTCCATAAATGACATGGGGATTATGTTGACCTAATTAAGTGATTAAGGTTGTGCAAGTACCTGATCAGACAAATTAATGACAGGTTAGAGGCAAGTGGGAAGTTAGGAAGAGTTCACATGTGACTTGATGTGACAAGTCAAAGATCACATGGGGAAGAGAAAAATGAATTTAAAATTCATTGAAGGATAAAAGGAATTAAAAATTCCTTGAGAGATTGATTAGGCTAGTTAATGATGGATTAGAGGGGGGTTAGGTGGCTAAGAGAGATTAGAGGCCAACTTGTAAAAGTTGGAGGATGTGGTCCACATCCCAATCAAGGATTAGGCATGTGGACATCCCTAATGATGAGACTGGGAGAATAATTAGGATTAGATAAAAATTATGGAGGATGTGACATGTTGGGAATTAAATAAAAGTAATATTTATTTAATTCATTTGATGAAAGGGGGAAGGTATTTAATTATTTAACTAGATACCTTAGGGATTAGGAGAACTTTAGAGGTATTAATTAAATAATAGTGATATTACTTAATTAATGCAGATAAGGGGATGCTTAGATGAAAGGGGATAAATTTGGATAAATTAAGTGTCCAAATTTAGGTGTCTACATTTTTCCCCTCTTTGAGATGGTGTTATGAAGTAGAATCACTTCAAAGAATATTAAAACATAGAACCTAGAAGAAAATGGTTAGATTGGGAAAGATGCCCCAGTCATCAAAGGATTGACTAGGAAGGAAGATGATGGGGGTGAAGATGAAAGTTAGGGATTGAGGATTCCCCCTCGAGAGGACATCGGGTTCAAGAGAACACAGGTGTGCTCTCGAAATGGATGAGATGATGCAAGGGGAGATGAAGAAGATGATGCAAAGTGATGGAAAAGATAGGAGGATAAGTTATAGGAGATGGATGAAACACAAATAGATTTGACGACAAATATGATGTTGCCCCAGTCAAAGTACAAGCCAAAAGGGGTTGATGATGGATGGAGTGTTGTCAATGAGGGAATGCGAGATCCAAAAATAACATGAGGATAGGGAAGGATACATACCAATGAGTGGTATTGATGAGGGAAGGATACATCCCAAAACACCACTAAAGGATAGGGAAGAATACCACCCGATGATGATGAGGAAAGTGTTGTTGACAAGGGAAGGATACATCCCAAAACAACACTAAATGGATATGAAAGAATACATCTGGATGATGATGATGATGATGAGGATGATTGGATCAAGGCTTGCAACAAGACTAAGAACAAGACCAAGGATATGGTTAGATGATTTGTGCTAGATTGAATGGGGTAGGATTGGATTGGGAAGCGAGATAGGTGAAAGGAATAAAAATGATGATGGAAAAGATGCTTAGAATAACCAATCTATATTATTCTAAGAAGATTGAAGAAATGATGATAAAATATTGGATGGATAGAGGAGGGAGAGCAAGGAAGGATGAAGGGATAGGAGATATATGCAAGACGATGGAATGAAAAAATGAGATGCAATCCTAATGCAATTTTCCATCCTTGGAGCACTTATTTTTTCTATAGCATAAGACACAAGATGCCAAGGTATAAAGAACCAAGGACGATTCGTGTCGAATGCATAAAACACACACAATAGAAAAGAAGGCTATCCCAACACCCCAAAGTCACAAAGACCTTGGTCGGGCCAGGTATTGAGATAACCACAAGCACAAAAGGATTCCCCGGCGTAACACAAGACCTCGGGGATCTTGGTGGGTACTATGTGGGACAACCAAGAAGAAAAAAATAGATATAAAAAGATCAAGATATGCCCCTATGTTGACCAATCAAAACACACCATAATATGATGGATCATGGCAGCCTTGACAAGTAATGATAGGGAGGTCAAATGATAAATAAAAGCCAAAAGTATCAAAAGATCACAATCAATTTCAAATGTCCTTTGCCATAGGATCAAGGGGATAGATGGGATTGATGAGGTCTGTTAGGAAGGATGCATCGTATTGAGACCGATGATGGATACTAAACTAAAAGATTGATATGACGCAAGATATTCAAAACTGATTGGATCTGCTGATACAAGTTGATCTCATTTGTTAAGAACCAGCTAGATAAGGGCATAGATCGATGACGTGACACAAGAGACATGACACAAGATAGGAGACTGACATCCTAGTGATCTAGGGACTCGAGGGCTGATCAAAGATTAGCCTTGCCTACATGAAAGCGTAGGGCCCTCGTAGTTTGATAAAAGGCTAACGACAGACCATGGATGGAGACTTTGATGGATGACAGGATGGAAAAAGAGGAAATACCAATGATAGATGATAAAGGATCACCGGGGGCAGGTCAAATGATCGACCTTGCCTACGTGAAAGCGTAGGGGAAACGTAGTTCGACAAAGGACCAAAAATCGATAGGATGAGACAAGATAGACCTATTGGATTGGATCGGAGGATAGTGACTACACAAAGCTCAAGGATGGAATAGTTATTCAAAGCATCAAAAGATGAATTGGGAGGATGACAAGATGGATAGATGAATGATGAGAAAGGATAGGAGATTGAAAAGATGTGCAAAAGAAGCAAAAGTGATGACGATAAGATAGATGGCATTGGATTGCGTGGGGAGTAGACTATAGCTAGATACCAATGACAAGGGATTATGAGATGGGATGAGGATAGAGGATGGGGGAGGAAAAGGATTTTTTGGAGGGATTGGATAGAGGGATAAGGATTTGGATGAGGAAATGGTTACCAAATGGATAGATGAAAGGGGATGCTATGATGGAAGGATAGGAAGATAAGGATGGGGAGATGGATATAAGGATTGCTTGGAGGGATAAAAGATAAGGACGGGGAGATGGATATAATGATAAGGAGATGAGGATAGGGAAATGGAAGGGATTGCTTTTATGGAATGAATGATGTCTCCAAGGACTATATCACCAAGGAAGATAGATGCCCCCACTCTAGATATCTCATGTACGAGGAGGCATGAAGGATGCAATAGAGAAGGATAGGAAAATAAAGGATTGAGATGGATGAGGATATGATGCATGGATAAGGAAGGGAGATTGAAGGTAGCATGATGGGTGGATAAGGAAGGTAGATGAGTGCGAATGAGGATTAGGATAGTGTGTGGATGAGGGGAATGTATGCTAAGAGGCATTGTCCAAAGCATGTTTATATGTTTGCCCCTATCATTATCAAGATCACACGGAGGATGGGAGGATTGGAATAAATGAGATATGCCAAGTAGGATGTGTAAGATAGGTAGGATGGAGGGGATGAATGAAAATGGCGTATAGCAAGAAGACTGGTGCATAGCTGGAAGCATAGCGGATGGAGGGAATGCATATCAGGAAGATGCCCCCAAGTGTAGATGGTGATTTACGTATGATTCCTATTTGCTGGGTTTTCATCATGGTACTTATCCAAGGCACTTGTTTTCCAAGTTTTCACCATTGGACGGATTATTTCCTTTTTCTTTTCCTTTTCCTTTTTCTTTTTCTTTTTCTTTTTCTTTTTCTTTTTCTTTGGATTTTTTGACTCTTTTGTATTTTTTGGATTTTTGGATAGCAGGGGGGATGAAAATGGATAAGGATAGAGATGTGGATAAGGGGATTTAGAAGATACATGATAATGATATGGATGAAGGACTCAATCATCCAATTCCATACAAAGGATTAAGAGCCCATGTGTGAAACGACTGATGGATGTTGGTACAACCTTATTAGGATAAACAGATTATGTAAGAGGATGAATTAGAGGGATTTGATGGGGAAGATATGAAGGATAATGGATGGGATGTTGGAAAGTGTATGGATGGAATGATGGGGTGGATGTGTGGTGGGGTGATGTGTTTAGGACCAGCATTGGCACATGTGGTGGTGGATGTGAAAAGATAAGAGGATGAATGGATGGAGAATGTGGGGATAATGGAGGAGATGAGATGGTGAATTTTGGAACATAAGGACCCAAAATAGATTTAGGAGATGAAGGGGGTGTATGATTAGATTTTGGATTAGCAACTTTGGATGTTGTAATGGATGTGTCATTGGAAGACATGGCATCTTTTTTCTTTGGGATCCACATGGTTTTGATCTTTTCTTTGGTGGGCCTTTGCAGCTGATGGATTTGATTTGGACTGTGGATTTGATTTTTCTTTTCTTCACTATGTCTTTTAGAGGGGACATGGGGAGTTTTAGATCTATGCGGATGTTTAGATTCATGCATTTTTTCTTTAGCATCTAAAGTGATTTTGATAGCGATGGGATGGGTGCAAGGAGATGGATGATGTGGAATGATGGAGGTAGGATTTTGAGGATTATATGTGGATGGAGGATGTGTAGATATGTGACTTTGTTGATCCTGACTATGGGATATGAAAGTGGGATGTTTATGATGGGTGACATGGATGGGTGATGAATGGATGAAGGGATGAATAGGACAAGATGGAGGAGGTGATTTTGGGATATATGGACCCAAAGTAGACAGAGTGGGTGGAGGGACATAAGAACCCAAGATGGATGGAGTAGATGAAGGATGGGAGATGGTGGGTGGAGGGACGCAAGGACCCAGAATGGATGGAGTAGATGAAGGAGGAATATGGACGGTTGTTTTGAGGCAATACGATAGAGGAGGAGGGATGGCAACAAATGATCTAGTGGAGTGATGGGAAGAGCCAACATTTCTTTTGGAAAAGGCTCGTTGAGGACGTCTAGAGGTTGTACCAACATCTGTAGATTGTGAGTTTTGGGAAATAGGTACAAGACCTTGCATGCAGATTTTTTCTTTGACTTAGATGGGCTCTAAAATACCTTGCTCATGAAGGCCTAAACCTTTTCCTTGATAGTTCATTTTCTTGAGCATGCGATCCATGATAGGATTTGTGTTATTTTGAAAACACGATGTGAGTCCATTATTAGGTGGAGGATGATGGGTGGTATATACACTGTGTTTTTCTTAGATGCAAGGAGGCCACCATGGAAGAATGTGAGATCACCAAGGGGATATGCAAGCGGTGTGGGGATAACAGTTTTAGGTGATGATGGGGGATTATGAGAGGGAGATGATGGGATAGCAACATTTGGATGGGTGGTATCTAGAGAGGGATCAGGGGATATGATAGGATCTAGATTTGTGGTAGTGGGCTCATGCGATGGAGATGGAGATGGAGCAGTGGAAGCTTGAATGACAAGGAGATCATGGGATGTAATGGATGGGGGACTGCGATCTTGAGGTGGAATAGATGGGATGATAGGATCTTGATCTAGAGAAGGGGATATGTTGGAATTCTTTGGATTAGGATTTTGGCATGACTCATCATGTGCGGGAGGCATGATAATGGAGTCTTGGTGGGACTCTTCAAGTGGGGAAGATGGAGGGATGGAGGATTCAAAACATTCATGGGAATGGATTTTAGTGACACTAGGAGTGGAAGAAGTGGATTGGATTAGGGTGTCATCAATGGGTTCAATGACTCTCAGAGTAAGAGGTGGGTGTTCAATGGATTCAGTAGATGTGATGGTAGGAGATGGGGGCTTAGTGGATTTAGAGAATGTGATGGTTTCGATGATTTGAGTGGTGCTAGGGGTGGTATCATCAATGATAGGTGTTGGGTGGAGAAGGGTCTCATCACTAATGACCGTGGATGATGGGTTGGGATGGCATGATTCCACAACCTCAAGGTGTGGAGTGGGGGATGTCTTCTTTGTTATAATTCCTTTGAGAATTTTTGGAGTGAGGAACTTGCATACTCTAGGTTTGGATGGTGGGGTAGGAGTGGATGAAGGATTAGCGATTGGTAGGGGATGAGGGCTATGGATTGGTGGATTAGGATTAGATTGAGGAATGAGATTGGATGGAAGACTATGAGTAGATGGGGGATTAAGATTAGATGAAGGGTTAAGATAGGGGTATTAGAATGGTGAATTAGGACATGAGGATGCAGGTGGTGGATTGTAGTAAGGATATTGGGATGGTGGATTAGGATGGGAAGATTGAGGTGGTGGATTTAGATAGGTTGGTGTGGATGTTGGATTAGGATAGGAAGGTGTGAATGTAGGATTAGGGTGAGCATATTGGCATGGAAGATTAGGGTAGTGGGTATATGCGGATGAAGGATTGAGATAGGAGGATGTGGATGGGGGATTAGGATAGGGGTATTGTGATGGTAGACTAGGATAAGAGGATGCGGGTGTTGGATAAGAGGATGATGTAGATGAAGGATATGATGGATGTGATGGATATCCCTTGTCAAAGGTGACATAAGGAGCATGATTAGGCATGGATGAAGACATAACATGATAACTCGAAGGGGTGATTGGATTTTGGAAAGTGGGTGGAGAAAACTTACTAGCAATGATAGTGTCAAGGGAATCTATGTCATATTCCTCTTGATCGACAAGAATTTCATTATCGTTGTCAACGTAATTAGGGTTTCCCTTGACTAATATTGATGGAGGATAAAGATTCATGATGATGAAAGGATAAAGAGGATGGATCAAAGATTTGGGATGGGAATGGACTAAAGCTCAAATCGGGATTTAGGTCAAGCTTAGATTAGGACTAGATTAAAGCTTAGATTAGGATGATTGGATGATGCAATGGAATTGATTCTAACGATCAGATTTGATTATCAAAGGATGATTACGAAATTGAATCTGCTTTGAGATGGAAGTAGATTGATTGGGTCGAAGGTGATTGGATAGGGATGTGATTGCATTGCATTGGATTGGATCGATCGATGGTTGATAAGATTAGGATGACGAAAGGGACTGCAAATCCCGTTCAAAGATTACCCTAGGTGACATAGGATACTGACTGATTGGATTAAAGGATAAGTGGATGATGGCGGCACCGAATCCACTTTGAGATTGAAAATGGATTGATTGGGCCGATGATGATGATTGATGATGACGATTAGATCAGACACTTAGGTCAATTTGGATAATAACCCGATATGAAGTTTAGGGGATTTGGATGGGGAAAACGATGATTTGATTGGAGAAATGGATGATAGAAATGGACAAATGACTGCTCAGAACAAGAGAAGGAGGTTCAAAATAGATGAAATATTACTCAGAACGAGAAGACGAAAGCTCAAAATAAATGATAGATTAATCAGAACGAGGGGAGGAAAATTTGAAATAGACGAATGGGTATTCAAAACGAGTGAAAAAGTGCTCAAAATGGATGAATGAGTAATCAGAGTGGATGAATGAGTAATCAGAACAAGGAAACAAGTGATCAAAACAGAAAAATGAGCGCGTGAAATGATGAAATGAGTGTCTAGAATGATGAAACGGATGATAAAACTTACTGGTCAAGGGTCAAGTCCGCCCCTAGAGGGAAGGCCTGCCTGTCGGGAGGGCAGGTCTGCCTATGGAGCAAAATTAGGTCAAATTTGGCTAAAACAGGCTCCAAAGGACTAGTTTATAGGTCAAGTCCACCCCTGGATGGGTCGGGTCCACCCCTGGAGGGTAGGTTCACCTGTCTGGAGGGAAAGTTCACTTGTCGAGAGGTTTAAACTTGACTTTTGAAAAGATGACTAAGGAAAAGGACTCAAAACACAACAAACATCAATCAAAAGGATATGGCTGAACATAAAATTTCTAGTTTTGCACAAAGAAGATAATTCAGACAACACAATCCTAAGATTAGTAGAAAGGGGGATGGTTGACAAATTCTTCTATTCTAGGATGAACATGGTTGCTAAGGATTCCTTGATATACACCTGGTACGTGAGGCCCAAACTGTGAACACCAACTCATTACAAGCATGATTTGGGAACCTTAGCGAGATACTAGAGGCTCAGACCAACTCTTCACGTCATCCCGATGCTTCACCAATTACAATGTGGTTGGATTGAGGTACAACTTTCACTCTCCCTCCTTTATATACCTCACCGATACGCATGGTTGGAATCATCCCTTGGGGTGATGAAATTTCCAAGCAGGTCTCACTAAGAAAAGAAAAAAAGGGTGACTCAAAGGACTTGGTAAGCTATGATTTCTCATCACCTAGGATCGCCAAATGGTGCAAGGGGATTGGATATGTCAAATAGCTTACCAACAAGCACCAAAAATAAGATTAATTGACTCCCCTAGTTAAACTATGTGCCTAAGTTATGCAAGACATCAAACAAAAATTGATAAATGACTAACCCTACAAGGGAAAATCGTTAATGAGTCTCATCCTTGTTCCTCACCAAATTCCAATTAGATGCTTGCACAAACTCAAACAAAAGCATGTTGGGGGGTTAGAAACACTTAAAACAACCAAAAGGAGTGCTAAAAACTAAAATTTCACCTTCTGGAAAAAGCTGTCTAGGTCAGGTCCGCCTATTTGGAGGGTGGGTCCGCCTGTCTGGAGGAAAAGTCTTCCTTTTTAGAGGGTGGGTCCGCTTGTCTAGAGGTCAGGTCCTCCCCTCTGTGAAAATTCTACAAAAATCAGTTTCTGGTGTCTGTGGAGGGCAGGTCCGCCCTTGGGCAAGGTCAGGTATGCTTGTGGAGGTCAGGTCCACCCCTCAAGGTCAGGTCCGCCCTTGGATGGTCAGGTCCGCCCCTCTACAACCTGCACCTACAAAAAGTGAAAAAAAAAACAAACGTGAAAGATATAGACCCTTTTGCAGGTCCCACCGGGCATGTCAAAAATGTGATAGGGAAAAAATACTTGTTAGAAAACAAGCAACAAACAAAAGAGTGCAAACAACAACTATGAACACCCTACACCTCAAGATTGGCCTAGTTGGATTCAAAAACAAAGCAAAGATAACAAATGAAGTTGATTCACGTTGTCTCGAATCGATCCTTTGGTTGGCCCTTTGATCTTTGATGTTGTATGCTCCTTTGGTGGCAAGATATGCAAGCTATGAGATGAGATGAGGATGGAAAATGAGTGAAAATGGATGCAAGTATGAGAATTTGGCAAAGTATGGCTCAAAATCTTTTTTTGCAAGAGTTTGGCTAGCATAAATGATCTCCTCTAAAATGAGAGAAAAGAGGGGGTATTTATAGAGAATTTTGAACTCTCTAGGGAAATGGACAATTGAGATTGAGCCACCAAGATCAAGATGTAGGGCTAAGGTGAGTTGAGAACTCACAAGCCCTCACATCTTGACATGTGGCATGTGAAGTGGCTTGTAAGAGATGATGTGTACATGAGTTGGAAGGAGAGTACATGACATGGAGGTAGTATATAGTACCTTGGGATTGGGACAAGATCTCCTCATAAAGGAGGTCCTTGTCCCCATGTGGGTGAGAGGACATGTGAGGAATTAAAAATTCCTCAAATATCCTCACGGGGATGAGAGAAGGAACTTTTTTGTTTTTGAAATGCATTGGGGGATTAAATGTGAATTAAAAATTCACATGGGGAATGTAGTGCCTTCTTCAAAAGAAATCCTTTAATAAGGTTGACTTAGGACACATTCCATAAATGACATGGGGATTACGTTGACCTAATTAAGTGATTAAGGTTGTGCAAGTACCTGATTAGAAAAATTAATGACAGATTAGAGGCAAGTGGGAAGTTAGGAAGAGTTCACATGTGACTTGATGTGACAAGTCAAAGATCACATGGGGAAGAGAAAAATGAATTTAATATTCCTTGGAAGGATAAAAGGAATTAAAAATTCCTTGAGAGGTTGATTAGGCTAGTTAATGATGGATTAGAGGGGGGTTAGGTGGCTAAGAGAGATTAGAGGCCAACTTGTAAAAGTTGGAGGATGTGACACATCCTAATCAAGGATTAGGCATGTGCACATCCCTAATGATGAGATTAGGAGAATAATTAGGATTAGATAAAAATGATGGAGGATGTGACATGTGAGGAATTAAATAAAAGTCATATTTATTTAATTCATTTGATGAAAGGGGGAAGGTATTTAATTATTTAACTAGATACCTTAGGGATTAGAAGAACTTTAGAGGTATTAATCAAATAATAGTGATATTACTTAATTAATGCAGATAAGGGGATGCTTAGACAAAAGGGGATAAATTTGGATAAATTAAGTGTCCAAATTTAGGTGTCTACAATTACCTCTATGAGAGTTAAGTGTAATGTTAAATTTTCTTTTGGTATCAATATTTAATATTAAAATTTTATTTGATATAAATCATATTTATTAATGACTAGTGAGCCAAGTCTTATTGAGCATAAAATTATTAAGATATGTGTGGAGTTTTGTAACTACCATGAGATGTAAATTATAATAGTATTAAATTAAATTTTTATATTATGGTTGTAGGTCACTACATAAATATGCTACCATGAGATGAATATGTATTAAGTGGTATCCAAAGATTGAATTATGTTGTCTAATTTGAAGATGACAATTTTTTTAAAGGAAATAAAAGTATACAATAGTACATTTAGAAGTTATCATTCAAACCTATTATAAATATAAAATGGTAAATATATATGCTTAACCTTAATCTATTGTAACTTTTTAAAACTAATAAATCATATATACCAAATAGAATTATGATCATAGCATGTCTAAATAAAATTTTATGATCAAATGGATTTTTTTTTTTAAATAAATAAAATATAATTAATACTAATGATCATATTGCCATATTTCTACACTTTTACTATTAAATGTAATTAAAATTAAAAAATAACATATCAAATCAAAAGAAGATTTTCTACAATATATTCAAGGTTTAGGGTTTTTTATTTCTTAGGTTTTTAAGGATGTTTCAATAAATTCTATTTTTATAAGATAAAATAATTACATATACAAACTAATAAGAAATAAAAATAGGGAAAAAATATTTTTATTAACCTACCCTAAAAATTATAGAAAAATTGAAAATACTTTTTCAAATAACTCAAAAATCCCATTCAACTCAACCCTTAACAACTAGTTAATAAAGAATGATGTAAATATACAACTAATTCAATCTATTTAACCTACTATTGATATCACATTAGGTGCTCATTATGTTACTATTTTTTATTTTAAAGCTAAATATGCAAAGGGTATGGACCCAAAATGGATTCAGTTTTAAAAAAATTAAAAAGATAATAAAAACTACTTTTGATTGAAGATATCTTTAACCAAAGGTGATGTCACTTCCCATACAAGGTTAAACCTTTTATTGAAGTTATTGATGATTTATGCCTTCAATGGAATGGTTTTCATTTCAACCTTTTAGTTTATTCAAATGATTTAAAAAAAAAAATTTTGTCCACCTAGAGGCCATTTTTGTGTGTTTTTTCATAAGTGGGACACACTATTCTAGGATTACCTATGGAAAATGTTGGTTTACAAGTTGAGGAAATCCATATTGAAGGTAAGAGAAACATAAAACATAAAAGGATTAAAATGCAATGAAAATAAACCTTACATTTCATTTACCTTGTTCCTTTTATTGAGCTAGAAGAAGAGTTGCACTTGATTTTCACACTAGATAAGTATTTGATGGTAATATATTATTGTGGATTTCTTAATAAAATTGACATAATAAAATAATAAGGTTGTAATGAATCTCAAAAGAGTAGCATAAATTTGGCATAAGGAAATTGTGTTGCTAAGTGAAGGAAATAACATCCTATTTATAGATTTTTGGTTAAGAGAATGGAGGGATAGGTGTAAAATTGATGAAGGGATATAATTTGATGAGAGGGGATGAATGGATTGATTATGTAACATTGGATTGATAATTTTGAGGATTTAAGATAGAAGAAATATTAGTGGGGGCTAACAAAGATTAATTAGTTAATTAATAAATGATTAATTAATTAAGGTAGGAGGAATTTAAAGAGAGATTAAGGCTATTTAATTAATTCAATTTGATTAATTAATCTTAGAGAAGAAGTGAGAGATTAAAATAATAAATTATTTAATTAATTATAGAAATATGGGAAATTGTTTAATTGAGAAATAATTAACTAAATATTTATTTATTTAATTAATTGATGAATAAATGATGAGTTGAGAATAAGTGATGAATTTGAGAGTCCCTACAAATATATTGTCTACAATAGGCTCTGATAGCTTGATATTCAATAATTTACTTGGATAATGAATGGAAAGGAAGTAAATTAGATCTTAAATTTAACGGTCATCTATTTATTATAGTAAAATATGTTGATTATTTAATTGTTATCGATAGCAATTTCAAGACTGTTTTACTTATTTAAGGAAAGTAATGAAAATATTTGATATAGGGGAGAGGGGTCCATAATGGAGCAGGGTCCAATAGTGGGGATAGAAGTAGTCCTAAGTGGACCCCATAGTGGAGCACTTTAATATTCAATTGCCAAAACACTTTTTATCCATAAAGTACGCAAAGTGTCAAATCATGTGATGCCACATCAGCACACCAATAAAACATGACTTAGTGCACCACTCTCGGTCTCACTTTCTTTTTGGGCCTTTTTGGATATCTCAACAAAAAGCATGTTGATGTGCATCATATTTGATGATGTGGGCCTAAAATGAAATATAGAAAGCACATGAGTTTCCAAATAAACTGATGTATAGAATTGTGAGTGATTTGAAATTTCCACGTAGAATTTTGAGAAACGTGAAGTTAGGGTGCTCCACTAGAGACTCCTCTCCCCTAACAAATTTAATTTTGACAAGAAAAAATATTGTATTCTTAGTCTAAATATGCATTGGATTTGTTATAGAAATTTAAATGATTGATTGTATAATAAACGGATTTGATCTAATCTACCAAATTGGGTTGGCTCAACCTTCTGGTGAACCATATATTGATAAAATTCTACATAAGATCGTAATATTACTCCTGGTTTCAATCTTTCCCTTTTCTTGAAATGGGTTCTCACCAACCATCCTCCCGCTACTATAGATTAGTTTAGATAAGGGTGGCCAAACAGCTTGTGCTTCATTCATTATTTACTCGATTTAACCGTCTCACTTTATTTGGACTTGATTTGGTTAGTTGAATAAAGGAATATGTAGATAGATCTTGTTCGTGAATATCTTTGGTTCACTTGGCCCAATACAGATGTTTTTACTAGGCTAAGTTGGTTCTATCACAGTGGGAATGATATTGATTCTAGTGAATTAGACATTCATTTCAAGGAGCAAAAAAGAAGATATTTGCAGTATGTTTGAGGAATCCAACAACCGGGAATTGAATATAAATCTTAGTGAAGAGCGAGTTTACTAAGATGTATAGATGTCTGATTGATAGACAAAAAAAAATCTGCATCAAATTATGTTTTCATCTAGATTTAGGACCAAATTCTTGCAGTGGTAAAAAGCAATCTATCATATCGTTATTTAATAGTGAAGTTAAAGGACTAAAGATTTACATCTATCAGAAAAGCATTCAAAACATAATTTAAATGTAAAAAAAACAGTCTATCATATTACATCAAAATATATTGAAATTCATCATTATTGAGAAAAATATGATAAAAAATAAGTTGCAGATACATTTATCAAACTTCTTATCCTTCATAAAATTTTCAAAATTTCAACATATAAATATACTTCAATTTTAGGAGAAGATGTCACGGCTTCAGACAAATTCACCATCAATAAATTCACCTCCAACAATTCATCGCCATGATAAATTCATCTTTTGAAAAATTTAATAGAGCATTGAATACAAGTCTTCCTCTAGTTCAATATGAACTTTTACTATTAATATGTGTAAAATAAGCAGACAAAACATCTTTATCGACCAGATCCAGCGTATATTTCTGTCTATTATCTCTGTTTTTTAACTTCATAATAATTATTCTGGTTGTTTGGGATGTGTTGTATACGTATGTATATATGATCTTGTGAAATTTGAGTAGCCCTCAAGCGTGAATTTTGATTGTGTTGCCACAATGTAATTGATATCGAAAAGAAAGCGTCCATTTCGATGGGACAACAATCTACGGGAAACAAAATCTCCGTTTTGCATATATGGAAATACAAATCTTTTTCGAAGGCCTTAGCTAAGAATCAAGATACCCTTCGTTAAAATCTAAATGAATCTTGTGGATGGTCAAAATTCTGTTTTTTAAGTTTGTTGAATCAAATTGGCTGGCTGTTTATTCGGTTTTGGCGTTCTTGAATGTAAAATATTTCCAATTCTTTGATGGGGCCCGTCCGCCATGTTGAAGCTTGTTAAGAAGTCAACCTCATTGAATAGGCATGCAAATATATTAAATATTATTAGAACGACAGCAGCGCTCAAGGAATTATTTCCTAATTACAAAAAGTTGCTGTCAAAGTTGAATGGCATGCAACTGTAAATAAATAATATTCAGATTATATCACTCTCAATCATAATCAAAGAGTCAGAGTTGTGACGCCGGCAGCCACGTTTGCCGGCTCTTAATTTCAAATGACAGAAATTCATTAGAGTTGCGAGGTCGGCAGCGACTTCCGCGAATTTTTCAAGGCTGTCGTTTGAAATCTGTGATTGTATACATGCTGCTGAGGCTACAGAACCCTAAATTTCAAATTAAATAATAATAATTTATGAAAGGTGAGCCCGTCTCAATCAAAATGAAATAGAATTCCACTGTTACTGAACGTTGAGTACACGGCTTCTTGGTTAGTATTTACGGGCACAAATCAAATACTTAAATTGTGAACAAATAAAATATGGCTCTCTGGGACGTATATGCTTTGTAGATTCTCTAAAGAACGCTTTTTTCCTTCACCGGGAAAAAATATTTAAGAAGAATACTTTTACCAAGTTTACCCAGCAAGCATCGGTACTTTTCAATTGCGACCGGCGCTCTCTTTTGAGCGGCCATGTGTTGTTTTTCGTATTTAAATAAGTCTCTCCTTTCCCCAAGGCAAGAAACCTACTCTCGGCGCGGAAACCGTTTTTTATTCCGTTGAACATCATTCTTGCTCATAACGCTCGTCCCACACCAGAGAAATGAACAGTTTTTCCCAACGGTACCATTTGACGGAAGAGATTGGCAGAGGCAGGTTCGGCAGCATTCACCGTTGTGTAGACACAGAGACTGGAGAAGTTTTGGCGTGTAAGATCATCCGCAAAGCCGATCTGCGCGACTCCCTCGACAGGGAGTGCCTCCTCAATGAGATCGCCATTATGAAATACGTGTGCGGCCATCGTGGAATTGTTGAGCTCCGTAATGTTCATGAGAATGATGAGTGCCTGTGGCTCTTGATGGAGCTCTGCGCCGGCGGAGATCTTTTTGACAAAATCGTCGGGAAGAAAACATTTGAGGAAAAAGAGGCGGCCATTGTGATGAAAAGCCTGATGGAGACAATCGGTTACTGCCACCGCAAGGGCATCGCTCATCGAGACCTTAAGCCGGACAATATTCTCTTTGTTTCCACTTCATTTTCCAGTGACATTAAGCTCGCCGATTTTGGCCAGGCTGCTTCCTTCTCTCCAGGTATTGCATTTGCACATCTTTGCCCTTTCCTTCTTTCCTTCAATTTTGATCGGCAAGTACTAGCCGCCTTTCCTTAAATCTGATCTGTAAGCTTCCTTTTCTAAGATTGATTGGAATGGAAATGAAACACAGGGGAAAGGATGAGTGGAATAGTAGGTACTCCTTATTATGTGGCGGTAGAGGTGCTGCAAGGGAAGGATTACAATGAGAAGGTGGATATCTGGAGTGCAGGGGTTATTCTCTACATAATGCTCAGTGGAATTCCTCCCTTTAACGGAGATACGCCGCAGCAGATATTTGAGGCAGTTCTGCGTGACAGACTGCGCTTTCCAAACGAGCAATGGATCACAATTTCACATTCTGTAAAGGATTTAATTCGCCAAATGCTCCGCAGAGATGTCCACAGAAGATTGAGCGCAGATGAGGTGTTAGGTATTTTAATTTCCCTTTCCTTCCTGAATTCCAATTAATTCTTTTATATTTTTTATATTGAAATAAAATAAAATTGCAAAGAGTGAGAACTACCAACAGATAGTGGAACCATAAAAGAGCTGAAAACAGTAGTCATTTCATATACTGCATAATTTTTCTTGGAATTGGAAGATTTACTCTTTAATTATGATCTGCAAAAGCTTGGATCCAAAGTTTTTCGCTTACTTTTTTTACAGGGCATCCTTGGATAGTGGAAAATTGTTCGGAAGGGTTTAGACAATAGATTCCTTAAAGGAAGGCTATAATACTTTGCACACAGAAATTCGACCAAATATTCGTTGTTAAAAAACTGCAAATTGTGTGGACCCCAATTTCTAGGCGGGAAAAGCAAAGCGTCTGAAATGAAGGCGTTGAAGAGAATAGGGCTCGGCTCATCAGGTCACCTTCTTTGATGGGGAAAGCACCCGTAAGATATAATGGATGTTTCTCGGATTAGGGCCTAAACTTCACGGTTGACCTGCGAGTTGGAGCACTTTTTAGTTTTAGAACTGTTATCTATGTAAAGCTGTCAAACATTAAAATATATATTATATGTATATATTGTCTATTATATATAGAAAATTTGGTAACCTATTTAAGGCTTTATAATATGTGATATTAAAATATTTGTATCATATTTTACAATAAAATGTCAAGATGTAAATATAAAATTTAAATTAGGTTTATCAAATGTCTTGAGTTATCTTGTATTTCACTTCTTAATATAATAGGATTGTTGCATTAACTCTTGATTTTGTGAAATGTTATTGGATTTGAAATTTCTCATAGAAGATGATTGAATTTTATACTTCCTCAATGTCTTAAAATTTCACTCAACCCTTCCATCTTCAAAATCAAATTGTTTGGCTAGTTTAAAAGAGAGTCAATTTTTAATATATTAGAACTTTGTTTCTTAACATTGAAAAATGTTGTTTTTGGATATGGCTGCTCTTTTTGATGTGTGTGCTATCTCCCCTAAGGTCCTTGCTTCTTTCGTGTTGAAAAAGAATGGTTTAAATTCATATCCTGCTGCTTCGTTCCTTGATTTGGACACTTCATTTGTTGCTTCTTTTGTTCCATTGGTTAGTTACTTTAAAGGGGATTCTTCCCCTTCGAATCTAACTTTTCCTATTTCGGATTCAGAGTGGACAGTTGTGAATTGAAAGAAGAATTCTAAGAAGGTCATTGTTTTGTTTAACAAAGTGGATGGTTCCTAGCTCCAATGCTAGAGTTGTGCTTTTTTAACTACTTTTGGGTTGTTTCTTGTCGGCAACTCCTCTTTGCTACTAGTCTTTTGCTATTATGCATAGTGTGTGACCTTTTGGCCTGTTTTGTTGACGTGGTTGCTTGTTCTTCCTTACTGTTATGTTGGCAACGTGAACATATTCTTGTTGTTTCATCTTATTGTTGTTCTTTGTCTTTCCATGCTTTTTGCTAAATCTTTTTAGTTGTAAAAGGGTCAGAGCCCTTTCAAAATCCCCACTTAATAAAAAACATTGAAAGTTGCCAATGACATTCAATTGATGTGCCACTACACATAAGTCACATTTTATAGAAATATATTGTTATAATATGTTTTCTTTTCTAATAACTTTTTTAAAAAACACACATTACTTTGTTAAAATAAAATTTTATAAATTTTCATTCTCTAGACTTATTTATTATTTATTTTCCTACATTGTGTGTTATGAATTAAACTGGCAATCTTTTACTTATAGTATACTAGCACTTGCACTAGGAGGGGTGTAATGGGTACATTGATAGAAAAGTATATATAAGTAAAAATGCTAGGAAGTGTTATAAGCTCACCATTGTAAAATTAACAAAACTTTATATTTACACATACCAATTTTAAAACTTAAGATAAATTATATGCATGAAAGAAAAACAAACCAACCTAAAAATTAATTAAATTTTATTCATTTGTTATTAAAATTTGTTGAAAATAAAATCTATAAGAAAATAACTAACATGCAAATAGGTAAAATACTAGAATAATCATCTCATTTTTTTAAAATAAATGTTTCTAGTTTAACCACCATGCATGAAACAAGAGACAAGTAACCAATCTTCTCCTTTTTTATACATTCAAATTTTAATGTGAATACATGCAAGTTCTTTAATACATAAAGTAAAAAAAAAATCTTCTTTCCCTTCAATCAATTTGAATGTGAGATTTGCAATTGTGAAAGAAAATAATACAAAACAACTTAATATTTTTGAGTAAAAATAGTAGATGTATGTGTAAAAGGTAGTTTTATTTTATTTTTTGTTTTCAATGCTAATGAAAAAGGAAAATTATGCTTTTTGTTTGATTATGTCAATTTGATTTTCTATTTGTTGTAATTCTTGTGAATGAATTTTTTAATGATATTATTTTTTGATAGAGAGAATAACATTGTTTAGATAGATATTTTGTAAGAAAATATTTCATTTAAAATAAATAAGTCTATTTTAAATTACTTTTAATCTAAATCTTAAAATTATACGTTAAAATATCTAGAGTAATGGTGTTACTAACTCTAAAACCTGATTATAACTTCTCGTAAAATAATCTAGCAATCTACTCTACTAACAATTTAATGAATATATAGATCAACTAGTTCGACTAAAAAAATAAAGTACTATTTCAATCTTGATAAAATATTAGACTTCAATAAAAAAAAAACTCCTACTTGTCAATGAATGAGCTAAAGGGGCTCTATAATGAATGGGTCATAAGACCCAACACCTTTTTGCAAATAGGATAGCAAGCAAGTGGACTTGATCTTGGATGAAACATCCTAGTTAAATATGTGAGAGTCATAATAATATTGGATAATTAGCCTTAAAAAAAGTCTTAATATTTCACTACTATAAACTTTATCTAAATACAATAAATGTTAATTGAAACATTCATAATCATAATAAATAAATTCATCTAAACTATTTTTAAGAAATATGTATCAATAAATTTGACTTAAACAACTACACAAAACATCATGATTAATATTATTTTATTTTTAATAAAAGTACCTTAACACAGAAAGTGAACACATACATTTATAAAGAACACATTCTTTCTTTGAAAGATTTGAGACGTGTTTAATGCTATATCATGATAATAATATTCCATTCGTAAAGATAAGATTGCCATATAGTCTATATAATTAGTAGCCACATTGTAATTTCACATCGAGGTTCCATGACTCCATTATATTTATTGAATCGAAGGATCATATGTGAGATATTTAATAAATTAGTTGTCCCGACCATCTATGCTCCACTCATAACTCTGTCTTGGGTTGAGGAATGCAATTTGAATTACTTCATTTTGAAAAGGGAAAAGGAGACTAGGTTACCTAATGATGTGGAAATTTGATGCTAAGATTTTCCTCAATGACTTGAATATGTGATGGGTCAAATTGGTTCATAAATGAATGGTTTGTTTAGGATACACATCACATAAACTTCCAAATATTAGGTACGAACTTACACATGGAATTTAAACTATGGGGATTTCAATCAATTATTGCAGAACTCTGGTATAGCCATAAAAAGTGTGTAATTAACTAGAAGCAGTCAATCCTATTATTGTAGGAAAAACCTATAAATGAGAGAGGCTATATACCAATTTCACCAAAATAACATATATCAATGCTTTTACAAATTAAAAAATGAAGGGCTCAAAAAATTCTGACCTTGATACATAGACCTCATGAGTTGATCAATCTTTCCCACTTAGAATGAAAGCTAAGAAAGTGTTGCATGGAAGAGGTGAACCGACTCAACCTAATAAAATATATAATTACCGGGACCCACATGGAGCAGACACATGATGGATACATGCCTTCCACATCCACATTTGGCTTGAAAGTATGGTCCATGTTGGTTTTTATTTTTCTCATTGTCATGCACTATTTTTGTTTGGATGGCTATAAATATCTATCATTATAATTTTTGTTCATTCTGAATAGATTGAAGCAGTATTTGTAGGGAGACTGGTGTGGGAGGTTAAAACAAATTGTATCTCAAAATCAATATTTTTGTTTAAGAGGTTGCAAGAACTTTTAATTAGATCTTGGTTCCACTCCCGTATTTGGTTTTTAATTGGTTCATCTAATTTAAAAAAAACTGCTTTGTTTGGATTTCATAATATTTTTCCTATAAATTTTGTCTATTTTTTCTCACTGGCTTCATTATAGTAGAGCATAATTCGTGCAAAATCTTGAGGTAAGTCACTTGCCATGGTTTTAGTGAGGTTTTTGTGTTCTCGACGGATCAATTTATGTTATGTATTATTTCATTCTAAAACAATTCTATTGTTATCTATTCAAAGAAGGCATTGGGTTATGTTATTTTATCCATGGATATTTTATATATGATTACAAGTCAACTACAATTTTTGTTGTTTTATCACTTATCATAGTGATGAAGAAGAATTTAGTGAATTGTGTGAGCTAGATAAGTTGAGGATTTCCAAAATTAGTCTTCTAGCAATAGAGGTAGTTCTCTTGAGCATGGATGACATGCATTATAAATAGGATAGTAGTCCTTTTAGTTTTGATATAGATCCCTACAACTACAAATGTTGATATATATATTTTTAGTGTAGAAAAATGTATCCCTTTACATTTTCACACTTGTTTGCCCCCCCTACTAAAATTAGGCTTCTTTATGCCTTATTTGGTCCTATTTTGCATCCACAAGCCTTATTTAATGCATTTCTTTAAGGATAATCCCGCACTTAACTAATGACCAATCATAATTCATGTTTTTGGGTTGTGTGTTCCAAATTTTGTGATCTAGGACTCATATGCCACCTTGGGCGTAGGGGTCCCACCTAAGTCTTGGGGTTTGATCTTGAATATGGCATAGAGCTTAAAATTTCTTGAAATTTGTGTCACAAGCTTAGGCTACTGGGACTCATATGCCCCAACCAGCGTATGAGTCCCACTTTAGCTTGGACCTATTTTGAATTCAATTCTTGGTGGGATTTTATTCTCTTAGATTTGATGTTAGCTTGTAGTGTTGTAATTTCAAAAAAAATGGCATAAACAACTATAAATACAAGGTTATTTCACACATTTTCTCCTAACAAGTTTACAAGTCATCTAGCAATTCAAGTATTCAAGTAATATAGAAAATTTATGATCAAGAGAGCCTTCAAGAGCATTCAAGAGCCTTCAAGAGCTGATTATCAAGCATTTTGGAGCTATATTCAAGATTCAAGCATCATGTCAAAGTCATCATGCATCATGTGTGTTTTTGAACTAACATTTGTGATGTAGGTTTTCATGATTCAAGCAAGCATTCAAGTCAAGATTCATAACATACAATCAAGAGTCAAGATCTACATTCATGCTAGCCATTTCATACAAGATTGCAGCCTTTATTTTGTAGGGTTTGGTGAGTTACAACATAGCATATTTGTTCATTCATCATTCCTTCATTCTATTTCATTTCATTTCAAGGTTTGATTACCAAAACAAGGTTTGACCAAGGAAAACTATCCACTAACAAAACAACATTTTTCTCCCTCTACACATGTGTGATTGCAGATCTAGGTGTTTTGAGGCTTGAAGATCCTTTGAGGACAAGGTTGCAAGATTGAAGAAAGTTGTCATCTTCACAAAAAGTCACCTACAAACTAGAATTCAAAGTTTCAAACTAAGAGATCGAATGGGAGAGAAGCTACAATAGATCATTATAGGATACCAAAGTTTCAAAAAAACCCTAATATTGGGACTAAATCACCACCTTGGGTGTATGAGTCCCATTATACCACTTTTCAGTCATTTCCTATAGATCTTGGTTTACCAGTTGTAGATTCTAGATTCAACCTGAAACCCTAAACTAGGACTAAATTGCCTAGTCTAGCGTCTAAGTCCTAGTTCACATCAAAAGTCATAATTTGGGATTGTAGACCTTGTTTCAGGCATCTCCAGTCTTTTAGGTACTTCTCTATTTATCCACAGTTTATTATTCTAATTTTAAGTTTCATTTCCTAGGTTATGTAGCTAGATTTACATATTACTTGCATTTCCTTCTTTCGAAGAATTTCCTTAGTGGTGAACCCCCCTTGTTAATCACACCCAAGGAGACCTTGTAGTAATCTCTTTTCCTGGTTGGATCATTAGGTTGAGATATCTAGGGTTTCCTTGAATGAACTAAAAGAAAAATAGGGTCCCCTAAGTTGTCCATCCCCTAAAAGGTGGGCACATCCTATTTTCTTTCAGTTCGGTATTCATCAAATAGAAGACAAATATTAAGATGCAATAGAAGGATTTAGAAAAAATAATCTAATAAGTTGTGCAGCTAAAAGTAATAAAAAGAGACAAAACTAATCATTAACATCTTCTAAGTTATTGTCACCACTAATGATAAATTGAAAGTAATGCTCTCAAAATTGGTAGGATCAAAATTTTAGAAGTTTTTTTATTTAGAAAAAAATAGAGAAGACATAAGCATCAAAGTAGCTTTATGAAAATGAAGTTAAAAAACAAACTATTTTTTTACATATTAGGAGGAGGTAGTAATGGTTTCTAATTCCAGACAAGTTATCAACTAATGCAAATTTTGTATTCTACCATGAAGCTTGCTAATGGAGCCTGGTGTATTTATCCATACTTTGTGCACGATTAAAAGGGTGGTGGTAGAGGACAACAACATAAAAAATATAGATGAAGCAAGGAATGGATTAATGAAAAAATATTTGTGGAGGGAAAATCAAATATGAAGACATCAATGCATTCAAATCTTAAGCACTTTTTCTGAGCAAGATTAGATGTTAAAATCAATATAGAAGATTTTTATAGCCTTTTAAAAGGAAAATATTCATTGCAAGTTGAAGTTTGTTTGTTGGTGTGTCAATTGTTCTTTTTTTTTACGGTGTGAGACAAATTTCCTGGTCACTTGATGATGGTTCAATGGTGGGATAAACTTGTTTTCAGCATGAGATAGGTTTTCCGGTAAATTATGGACTGGCAACTCCACTTATAAATAGCCTATTGGCTTAATACTTTATTATTCAATTAAAAAAATTTAATTGTAAGATGTATAAATTATAATGACTTCTATGTAAATATGTCGGCTTGTAGTGTTGTAAAATTCTAGGAATTTTGGCATAAACAAGTATAAATACAAGGTTATTTCACATAATTTCACCTAAGCAATCTTAACAAGACCTAGGAATTTTGGGTCAAGCATCCTAAGACTTCACAAGAGCATTATAGAGTATTCAAGAGCATTCAAGAAAACATTCAAGAGTAGATTATTGCAGCAATCAAGATCCATTATCATGTCAAAGGCTTGATGCATCATGCATGTGGTTTTGAGCTAATGTTGTGATGTATTGTTCAAGATCAATTCAAGTATTCATAGGCATTATCTTTCATCAAGAATCATAATCAAGATGTATATCCATTGAGGCCACTTCATTCTTGTTTGTAGATCTACAAGGTTCCAAACAAGGTTCTATTGTTCCACCTTATGTTTCATATTTCATTCATGCTTCATTTCTCATCAAGGTTTGATTACCAAAATGGGGTTTGAGCAAGGCAAACCCCCATTCCCTAAAAATTCAACATTTTTCTCTTCTCTACATGTGTGATTATAGATCTAGGTGTTTTGAGGCTTGAAGACTATTGGAAACAAGCAACACTGAGAGGGGGGGTGAATCAGTGTTGAGCAAAAATTCAACTTTATGATTATATGATTTAACTTACTTAATCATTCAATAGAAGAAACATGTATCAACAAAAAGAAAACAATCTCAACACCATAACACCAGAATTTTTATGTGGAAACCATGTTTAGGGGAAAAACCACGGTGGATGGCCAATCCATAATATAATACGAGTATACCCAAAATAAGAAGTACAAAATGGGAATGCACTTGCATTTAGGCTCACTACCTAGAGCTCACTACTCAAAATGGATGGGCTCACTGCCCTACAATGATTTGGAATAAATCCAAAAGGGTGAATTGATGAAACAACATCCACAATTCCTGATTACAGTTCCAATTAAGTTCTAATGACAATCTGCTATCCTTCAGATAGATTCAACAATTTTGCTCTGCTCTACATAACTCGCATTGCAGAAATATTAATGCATAAGTGAAATTGTGCATAATCGCCTAATTGCTCTTTTTGATGATCGGAACACACCACCACACAACACTTTTTTCACACAACAAATGATATATCGAATCTCTTATATATCCACAAGTAGGAATACAATCACTATAGGTCGACCTTAATAAAACTTGAAAATATTATTAACTGTTAGCCCAAAATTACAATTGGATTTACAATGTGGATCTAACACTATCGGCTAGATTGTAGCTAAGACCCATAATTAAGTGTTTGAACATAATTTTTTTAAAATAATTCCACTTTACACATCCACAATGCACCATATTCACTGAGTCGGCTACAATGAACAAATAGACATAAAACATTCTACCAGACCTTCAAGCTCGTACTGCCACTAATGCAACACCACAAAATTTAGCAATAAGATAATATATGTTCTCACCAAACAATCTCAGGGATCCAAAACACAAAACGATGATCTAATGAAGTAGACAGATTGACTGACTGACCGGATACCCTATTCTTCAAATATTCTATCGGTAACACACAGTAATGTGCTTTATTTGCTGGTATAACTAGATAGAGATCTGTAAATGACTTCAGTTGCCATCAATGACAACATTGGAAGCCATATTCCAACAATCTCCCCCTTTGGCATTGATGGCAACACTTAGAAAAATGACTAGGTGTCGAAACTGATAAGCATACTACCAAAATTCAGAATATTGCCCCCCCTAAGAATGTTAAGGCATTTTTCGCTACACTCTCTCCCCCTTTGACATCAATGACAATATTGGGTAAAAACCAAAATTGCAAAAACTGTTGATACTTACAAAAATTTGAAGACGTCTGCAAAGAAATTCTTCAGCCCACTTAAGTTCAAGTCCCAAATACTTTTGAAACTCTCCAAAATGGTTATATGACCATAGAGTAGATATGTGAACTCAGGGGACTAAACATCTACTTCCTCAATGTTAATCTTTTCTTTTGAAAAAATTTCTTCCAGAATTTTCTTAGTCTCACTAACAATAGCATCAGTTTCACCAAACATGAGCTTATTTATTCTTGTTTTGCTCCTAAATGCCTTTTTAGCCTTTTCAAGGTATACATCCATTTCTTCAATTGTCATTTCCAAGCACAAGTATGCTAGGACCCTCTTCCTTGGATTTTCTTCTTCTGATAAGGTGCTTGACCTCCTAGACTCCAAAGTATTATACAGACTTGTAGGAAAACCAGACATGATTTCTACAAGAACTTTATTGAAAACAATCATATGCTTTATTGTGGCTTCTTCAAGAATTTTCTTACCGGATTCATCAAAAGACTCATACCAATCACAAAGTGGCTCGAGATTTCCATCTTTCACTGCTGCATTCCCAACTTTCTGAATAGACATACACGGTTTGTCATCTTTGGCCTTTTCCTTTGCTTCTTCTCCTTTCCCGGAAGATTTTCTCTTATTTAGTTTGACAACATGAGTACTAATAGCCTTTATCTCCCTTACTACTTCTTTTGAATCAATTTCTTCCTCTTCATTTATAGACACAACTTTGTAAGCTCTTGTGCTTTTATTCTTCTATCTTTTTCTAGAAGCCTTGGCTTGATTTGACCGAGTTGCAGAGGAGCTTCTAGTGTGAGCAAGAGATGTTCTTGAATCGACTGATTTGACATTTTCTTTCTCTTTAGCTGCTTCAGCTTCTTCTCTTTTTCTCCTCACTTCTCTTAGTTGATGCATGAGGATGCCAAAACTATTTGCAAGGGCTTCTATCTCTTTTCTTACCCTTCTTGATATCATAGGATTTTTCAATTTTGAGTGAACTTGTAAACCTTTCTCTGCATAAGTATTGAACCTTTCTTCACCCTGATCTAGTGGAAAATTTAGCAGATGTTCTGCATACATCCTTAGAATGATTTCATCTACTTCATAGCCCATAGGCATGATCCAAACTGTTCTAAGATCAACAGCTTCCATATGGAACTGGTTAATGTCTGCCATGAAGCAAATAGAGTCTTTGTATTGCTCCACAATTGTTGCAGGAATTCTTTCTCTAGCATGCATCGAATTCTGAAAAGTTTTGAAGTATCCCCACATGATTGTATTGTGGGTATGTCGATCACCTAATCCACATAACACATTCCATATCTGAATAGCTACCGAAATATCATTACGCCATTTAACATTACAAGCTCTCAGTACTTCACCTGAGAAGTAGAAAAAACAAACATATCAACAGGTTACCATACTTGAATATATTCTTCTTATCCTTCTTGATTTTTCCCAAATTCTCCATTAGTTGACTTCTGAGTAGTTCACATAAATCATAGTCTACATTTTGCTTGACCATTTCATATGCTGCATAAGTAGTTGTTCCGGATACAGAGTTCTCCCAGCTTGAGTGATAAATCTTATAGTTGATGATCATTAAATAAAATTTTACATCCACTGTGGCAATATCATCTATCGTCATTGCCCTCCTGTCCCATTTCAAGCCTGTCGCTTCAGTAATCTTATCATTCTTTACAGACTTCAAAACTAGAAGCTTTCCGATGGAATTTAATCCTGTAACTGCACATATAGCTTCTTTGGTGATTTTGAATGGCACATCCAACTACATGAATTCATCATGGACACGAATCAACAAATATTGAACCCATTCATCTTCTTCGAATATGGGGAATTTCGCAAATTGCGCAAATTTCTTATCTTCTGGGGTTTTGAATTATGGTTTCACAGTAAAATCTTCTTGGGTTATATGATGAGTGTACAAATCGAGCAAATGTGAGGTTCCCAAATCTTCAATTTTTTCGTGCACATAAGCCCTAATGTCCTCAATATGCAAGACTCTGTACGACACCGATGAAAATGCACCTAAGGGTTCTATATCTACAGACTTGACGGATGCCATTTGAATTTTGGATGTGGCCTATCCTTAACTTCGATTATCAGAGGAGTAGACATGATTGTGATCACACAAATTTACAAGTTTTCAATAAATACCTTTTGGAGATGAAGATGAAATTTGATTGCAGATCCTCCTTTATGCTTGAATCTCCCCACAAATTTGCAATGATCACTTCAGAGCTCTCCAAAACACTTTTCTTCAAATGCAATATGACAAATGAGGGTTGAAGCCATTCCTTTTATTGTCCACATACCTAACTCTTTTATTTTTCAATAAATGCTCTTTTCCTGACTCATCCAGTTTTCCTCCTTTTAGGAACCGAGCAAGATGACTCTTATGCGGATCACCAATATGGTTCACTGATGCTTCTAACTGGTCGAACAATATCTTAAAATTTTCAACTCTCCTATTGGACATATCCAAATTCTAGTATCATTTTCCTGCAAGAGGGGGTTTGAGAATTTTTCTTGATAGCTCCCTCTATGCCAAAGACCTAAGATTAATTCCCTGAGGAATTGCTAGAAGTTGCTTTTGGTGTAGGTCCATTTTCTTCTATAGAGGGATTCTTCTTCACCCATTTCTTCTGCATCTGATTTTTGATCACATCAGTAGTAACTTTTCCCTTCACTTTAACATCCTATTGCATGTTCTTTTTTACCGGACCTCTTATGTTCCAATAGAATCTAGCGATGTGTCCAAATTTGTTGCAATTGTAGCACACAAAATTTGTCTGTCCAGACCAATTGTTCCACTGACTTTGTCTTGATCTGCATTGGTTAGCAATATGTCCAAATCTATTGCATGCATAGCATCTGACATCTCTATGAAGGTTGTTCATCACAATTCTGCATTCACTTGACTTATGACCATACTTATAGCAATTAAAACACTGACTTGAAAATGATGGTCTACTTGAGTTTACCCTACTTCTACATTGAGAAGCCATATGACGAAAGGGTGATCCCACAAAGATGGTTTACAATTTCTGGGAGGAACTGATTTTTGCTGAAATCACATATTTTTAGAAAATATAAAGATTTAAGCCTTAAAAGGTTCCATTTAAAGAATTCCAATTGAAGAGGGTTTGATCAAACTACCTTAAATCAAACCCCCTTGGATAGAACCCCGCTAGTTTTAAACCATAGCTATAATGGAGTCTCCTTTACACCTATCAAAATGCTGATAAAAAACCACTTTTGATTTACCTTTTGGGGGATCAAATGAATTCATTTAAAAAAAAAAAATTAAGTATTTAGTCCTTATTATAAGCTTTCCAAAAAGTATAATTTTAAATAAATTTAATTCTATTATTATATTTATTTTTTATTTCTCGTGAATGTAGGTTTTTCACCGAAAATCAAGCTCTATGTTCTACACATGTGGAAAAATAGAATATTATTAAAACAAAAAAAATAAAAATATTAGTGCACTAGATATTGAAGTCCTTGATCCAACAAAGAATTTTTTTTTTTTTGATACATACAAAAAATGTTACGCGTTATATAGTTGTGCTATGTCTAAATTATAATTGGTTTGAATTCGAAACTTGATTAAAGAAAAAATATTCTATAAAATACTATCTAACAAAGTGGAAGCACTACATATTAGAGTTATGAATCTAAATTCGAAATAATTAGAATTTTATCCTTCATTGAAAACAAGTTATGTGTTATACAGTGAGCGTCACTTTTTAAAAATGTTGTTTTATGAAAAAAACTAGTTTTCGAGGGAGATGGAAAAAGAAGTGCAATCTTATTCCAAAAATTTTGAAAAAAATATATTTAGAATCTATAGACAAAATGTCACGAAACTCTAGTTTGCATCATCTTCAAATTCCTCACGGTTTAGCCGCTATAAGTACCCAAAAGTGAAGATTTAGTCAAAAAAAATTATTTCAGTGTCCAGTTTGGCCAAAAATTGTAAACCACTATTGTGGGATCACAATTTGTTGCAAACATAACAATAGCCATTAAATCTTTGAGAATTTGGTTTCCTTACTAAATCTCTTTTGGTTCCTTTCATCTGACTTCCTTGTCTGAAATTCCTTTGTCCAAAGTTCTTTTGTCTAGATCCATAACTTTCTCCTTCTTCATATCCAAGACCTCGTCTATCACCATCAGTCCTCTGTCATTTGACCAGTTCATCAAGTTTGGCTGAGCTTGCTCTGAATTTCTCCTTATACTCATTTTCTGTAGCAAGTTCATCTCTAAGGTCATCAAGCTACTTTTCAAGAATTTCTTCATTGTTCTTGGATTGCTCTAATTCATTTTCTAGGTGGCTGCATTGTTCAGACTTTTCTTTGAAGGAATGTGCAGACTTTTCTTCATTCTTGTTTTTGTCCTCAAGCTCCTTGGTCATTCTCATCATGGTGGATTCCATCTCTCGCTTCAAGGCAACATTTTCCTTGGAAAACTTTTCACATTCTTCTTTTTTCTCCTTTAGAGCCAGACTAAGTTGTTCATCATCCATACCTTTGTTCTTCTGTTTGAGTTGACCACATAGTTCCTTTCTTTTCTCTCTTGATTCATTTATCTTGTCTTTTAGTGACTGGATGAACTTTTCTGCATTCTCAAGATTTTCTTGTAGTTCTTGGTTCTCAGACTTTATCTGGTCAAGATCATCTAGGGCCACCATAAGTTGTTGTTGAAGACTGCTTGTATCCATTGAAGAACACCTTCCAAGATCTCCCCAAGCTGTAAGACTTATTTCAAGGAACTAGCTCTAATACCAATCGTTGGAAACAAGCAACATTGAGAGGGGGGTGAATCAGTGTTGAGCAAAAATTCAACTTTATTATTCTATGATTTAACTTACTTAATCATTCAATAGAAGAAACATGCATCAACAAAAAGAAAACAATCTCCACACCATAACACCAAAATTTTTACTTGGAAACCCTATTTAGGGGAAAAACCACGGTGGATGGCCAATCCACAATATAATATGAGTATACCCAAAATAAGAAGTACAAAATGGGAATGCACTTGCATTCAGGATCACTGCTCAAAATGGATGGGCTCATTGCCCTACAATGATTTGGAATAAATCTAAAATGGTGAACTGATGAAACAACATCCACAATTCCTGATTACAATTCCAATTAAGCTTTGATGACAATCTGCTATCCTTTAGACAGATTCAACAATTATGCTCTGCTCTGCACAACCTGCACTGTAGAAATATTAATGCACAAGTGAAACTGTGCATAATCGCTTAATCGATCTTCTTGATGATTGGAACACACCACCACACAACACTTTTTTCACACAACAAATGATATATCAAATCTCTTATATATCCACAACTAGGAATACAATTGTTATAGGTTGGCCTTAATAAAATTTAAAAATGTTATTAACTGTTGGCCCAAAATTACAATTGGATTTACAATGTGGATCTAACATCATCGGTTAGATTGTAGCCAAGACCCATAATTAAATGTTTGAACATAATTTTTTTTTAAATAATTCCACTTTACACATCCACAACGCGCCATATTCACTGAGTCGGTTACAACAAACAAATAGACATAAAACATTCTATCGGACCTTCAAGGTCGTACTGCCACTAATGCAACACCACAAAATTCAACAATAAGATAATATATGTGCCCATCAAGCAATCTCAGGGGTCCACAACACAAAATGAGGATCCAGTGAAGTAGATAGATTGACTGACTGACCGAATACCCTGTTCTTTAGATATTTTTTCAGTAACACACAATAATGCACTTTATCTACCAGTATAACTAGATAGAGATCTGCGGACCATGAAGATGACTTTAGTTGCCATCAATGACAACACTGGAAGCCATATGCCAACAAAGACAAAGTTGCAAGATCGAAGAAAGTTATTAAAGTTGTCAAGAAGTTGTCATCTTCACAAAAAGTCACCTACAGGCTAGAATTCAAAGTTTCAGACTTGGAGATCAGATAAGAAAGAAGCTACAGAAGATCACTAGAGGATACCAGAGTTTTGGATAAACCCTAATACTAGGACTTAATCACCACCTTGGGCATATGAGTCCTAGTATACCACTTTTCAGCCATTTTCTATAGATCCTAGTTTAGTAGTTGTAGATTCTAGATTCAACCTGAAACCCTAAACTACGACTAAATTGCCTAGCTTGGTGTATGAGTCCCACTGTGCATCAAAAGTCATAATTTTGAGATTGCAGACCTTGTTTTAGGCATCTCCATTTTTCTAGGTGCGCCTCTATTTATCTCTAGTTCATTATTTTGATTTTGAGTTTCATTTCCTAGGTCATATAGCTAGATTTGCATATCATTTGCATTTCCTTCTTTCTAAGCACTTGCTTAGTGGTGAACCCCCTTTCTTTAATAACACCCAAGGAAACTATCCTAACCCTAGTCCATTCCTTAATCAAGTCAATTGGTTGAGATATCTTGGTTTCCTTTAATGAACTAAGAGTGAAATAGGTCCAAAACCCCCTAGTTCCATCTCCTAAAAGGTGGAACCTTATTTCTTTGTGTTCAAATACTTACACTAATATAAAATTAATAAGAAATACAAAAGACTTCTAGAATAAGTTATGTCTCTCATCTAATAAATTTTTCAATCTAACATGTATCTCTCCAAAGAGGCCTTGGATCTCAAATCTACTATATATTTGGACCTCTCATCCCCTAATTAGGATCTGTTGATGGTGTTTTCTGCACAGCAACAAATCAGACAGAATGTGATATTCTATCTCTCTTGAAAGGCAAATCTCTATCAGAAATCCTCAAGAGATAACCCCAAGGTCTCTAATGTCAGGTCTTGACAATGCATAAAGAACTCAGTGATAAATGTGAAAATGCTGGTAATCACAAAGGGACCTTACTACAAGCAAATACTGAATCTTTAAATTTATCAGATCTAGCAATATGATGATACTTCCAATCCTAGATTTAACCCAAATGATAAAAGAAATAGCAAAAGATATAAGGTTTCAAAGAGATTCCTAATTTTTTTAAAAACTACACCTAAGATTAACAATGCAAATGACAAAACACTTGAAATGGACCAATCCCTCAGAAATTGATTTCTACTTGACCTAGATGAATCTGAAATCTTACAGAAATAGTGCAATCTTCTAAGGAATTAAATATTTTCAGATCATGAACATTCATTCAAAACAACCCTATTGCAATCAAAATGAATAAACCTTCACAATTGAACTAAGCTTAATGAATATAAAAGTCTCGGCTAACTTTGCAAAGCAACTAACAATCAGTTGGTTCCAAAAAGTATGGACCAGAGATTACTGCAACACTTCAAGTACCAAATCATAAATGCTATCAATTTATCTAACATTGAACCTAACACACCTACCAAATAACTTAAGCAATTCCAAAGATAGAATCACAAGAACCATGCCAGATAAAATTCAACACAACACAAAAAAGGAACCAAATCACAATGTCTTCACTTGCATTAAATTACCCAAAGTAGCAACAATCTCGGTATTTTATTACAACACTTGCATGAAAACAAAACTAACTCCTAACTCTAGCTCTTGCTATACTGCTTAATTCGCTCCAAAGAAAAACTATCTAGCCCTTACAAATGAGGCAGAATACCATATTAATAGAAACCCCCCCAAGATATGTCAGCCTAGTTAGGGTTTCACTAAAATGGCCACAAACAAGTCAGCCCAAGGAGAATTCAAAATAAACAAAATGGGAATTAAATGCAAGCACTCCATCTAGGTCGGCCTGGGGTCTCCAAGAAAACTCGGTCCAATGCATGTGAAGGAAGAGGAGAAATAATAGGAAGCAGAAATTCCGATGTAGCCTTCCATTAATTGCTTCCCCCTTTATCTTTATTTCACTCGACCCTATCATGCACCATCTAAAGTATCCTATCCAAGTCAGCTATAGGTGGCAGAGGTAAACTTTAAGTCTCTTCTCAATAGATTTAATATTTTCTCTTAACTATTATACCAACTTATCCCACTTGACCTTACTGGTTTGATATTTATCAATAACTGCAATATAGGTGGCGGCATCATTCAACTAATGTTTAGTAACTAGATCTTCACTGATTGGAGAATATACATCTCACCACCATTTTCTCAACTGCTCTAAGCTCAAATGCTTCGGTGCAAACTTCTTTCTCCCTATCATCACTTCAAAGAAGGAAATGCATTTAGTATAGCTATCGATCAGGGTGTCTTCAATTTGCCTCCTCTGCTTATGTACCTTCTTCAAAACCTTTTGCCTTATTTGCAAAGCTTCAAACCATTCCAAAGATTCCGAAGCTCTGGAGGAAGGAAGAATTCCATCACTCACCAACTTACCTTCAGTATACTCCATGATGGTCTTGGTATTTTGCAGCAGGAGATTTGTATCTTCCTTATCTTGAGCTAATACATCTTTCAACCAATTTATTGACCTCATTGCATCTCCTCCGGTTGAAAGGATGTCTTTGATAGCATTATCCCCCTTAATTTGCACCCCCTGCAACCAATTCACTATGGCAAGAGTAGTGGTCTTCATCCTCTCCAGCTCTGTTATGGTCTCTTGTGGTAGGAAAATCGCAACAGAAGATGAGGAGCTAATAGATTACAAGGGCTTCATCAAGTCTTGCAAGTACTTCTTTAATTTCTCATTCTCCTTCTTCAGTTCTTGCTTATTCTGCACTTCTTTCCTCAACCTACCCAAGATCATTACACTAGAGCCTTCATAATCTTCAATATCCTGCTCCATAGAAGTAGGCCCAAGGTTGATGGTCTGCACATTGTAGTCATTTCTAGTCACATCATCCCTGTTCTTATCCGGAGTAGGAGTGGCGATGTGGACTACCCTATTGTTGGCCTCATCGCTTTCAATCCTGGAAATAACCCTAGCTTTCTTCTTTCCTTTACCTTTTCCTATGTTTGCCAATAGCTCATCCCAATTGGGAGGGGTGTCATCCACAACAATATGTTTTCTCTTTAACTCCTTTTCTAACTAGCCTAGGACAGTGGATTCTGACTGTATTTTACTCTGCCCAACTTCATCTTATTGATCTTTGGGCGCATCCTCATTCAAATCCCACTTCTCAGGAATCTCCTCAGTTGTTTCTTCTTTTTCTTGATTATGCTCTTCTTCTTCATGCACTGGTGATGGAGTCTTAACTAGTATTTCCTCTCTCTAAGGAGGTCTATCCTCTTCACTTCTAGCAGGTGAATCATCATATGTAACTAGGGCAGACTGCAACACTTTCTCTATTTCTACCTCAGCACTAAAGAGCTCACCCTCTTGAAATTTTTCTCCTTCTATATCTTGGTGACCTTCTTCTTCCTTGGATTCACCTGGTTCACTCGGCACAAGACTGGCTTCATGAGGAGGAGGAGCATTATCATGTTGTTCTGCAAGAGGAGTGACTGGAGGGGGATCCTTTCTTAGCACACTGTCCTTAGGAGGAGTTCTTGATTTCCTTGTATATACTTGTTTCCTTTCTCCTGAGCTCTCCACATTTATCACAGGTGGGCCAACTTCCTCCCCTGCCTTGGAGCTTTCCTTTTCCTTCTATGATAATCTCACCATTCTTCTTCTCTTCAGAACAGGGACACTAACCTCCTTATCTTCCTTTTTAGCTTAATCTTTTGCTGACTTCGTCATTCTTGAAACATGTTTCCTCTTCTTTGCAATTGGCTTCCTTTGTTTTTCTTGTTCCTGTTCTTCCTTTGCCTGAGCATCTTTAATTTTGATCTTGAAAGGAGAACTCACCTTTCCCTTACCCTTAGGATCCTACTTAGCTAACTCCTCAGAAGTGGAATGAGACTCCAAGTCTCCCATTAGATCATAGGTGCATTGCACACCTTCACTTTCCAACTCCCACATCTTTTGCTTGAGCCACAACTTCGTATACTTAATGACTAGAGTCATAAGTTGTTCTAGTTATGTTTTCTCCTCTTCTAACTAGTCTATTTCTCCAACCAATTTATCCTTCACTCCCTCCAAGACTTGTACCTGTACCTGTGCCACATCTATCTCTGACCACAACATGCACATCTCTCTCTGTGTCTCCTCCTCCCTCTGCTACATCAGTCCCATGTCCCTGGTTGTTTGCTCTAGACAGTCCACTCTATCTTTGAGCTCAGCCTGCTCCCGGTGCCAGTCTACTCTCTCTCTCCATAACCGATGTAGCTATCTCTACAGATCCTCTGTATCCCTGATAGTCCCTGTCCCAGTCTCTGATGGCTCATGCCCTGTCACCCCTCCAACAGCCTGTCGTATCGCCGTCTCTGCCACTAGGTGATCTTGCTCCCATCTCGCGGCATCTCCCTCCTCATGCTCCCTGGCCACCTCCACTTGCAACCCCTAAATCTCTGCTCGCAGATCAACTACCTCATCCCGTGCCTCATCTCTCTCTCTCATCAATCTTCGCTCTGCATCCAACAATAGTGTGGCTAGGGCTGAATAATCTCTCTCACCCTAAGTGAATCGTGTCTGTAGCTCACTCAACATTGCCTCTAACCTGATCTGCTCTGCCTCTATCTACCATAAATGTTGCTCGCTAAGGCGCAGTCTCTCTACAGTCCCTCTCAGCATCACTGTGGGGTCCTCTCCTCTAGGTGGCACTGTCAACAGTGGTCGAAGGTCATACACATCCATGTCAATATCCATCTCTCTCAGCTCATACCCCTCGCTCTCCACCAATGCCTCCATCGCATCCATGTCTATCACCGAAGGGGATCCATCTCTCCTTGTCACCCTCTCATGTGCTCTGCTAGCCTCACCCTCCTCCTGTCTTTGTCGCTAATATCCTCTGGTAGCCATGTCTGTCTCATGTCTCTCCCACGCTCTGCTGGTCTTAGCCTCCTCCCCTCTCTCCTACTACTGACCCTTCGGGGATACGCATGCCTCCTGGCTCCTCTCTCCCTGGATCTCCGCCCCCTATCTTGCTGTGTTGTAGCCCTACTGGCCTCATCCTATCCCTCCTCTCCTCCATCCCCTCTAGATCTGCGCTGTCATCTCCTCCTCTTGGCTGCCCTAGCTGGCTCCTTGGCTGCTTCCACCACCTGCTATCCTACCCTTGCTTGACCCCCTCTCTATCAGCCTCGAGGTGCCGGTCCATCTGCCCTTAGTCATCTCTTGTCCTCTGACCCAAACCCTAGTGCCCCCTCAATCGACACTACTGGGGTAATACGTGGCGGTGGATGTCACCTGAACCACTGCTGGTATCGATTTGTCACCCTTGCATCCCTCGACCCCTCCCGCTTGTCGGGGAATTCCTAAATTGTAATGTCTCCAGCTCCTCCCACACTACCTCCAGGCTCAACTGAGCCCCCCATGGCCTCTCCTGTGACAGTCCTCAGAATATCACCCGCCCCATGGGAATATCTTGCCTCACTCCAAACTGTTGTGTCACCCTATCGGGTCTGTGTAGCTCCACTATAATCAAAATCTGCCCAACAATATAATAGCGTGTGAAGAAATAACTGCTATGTGCTATCTCATCATCCCTCCAACCCCTGAAGTGCTGCAACATATAGGGATGCCACACTATCATCTCCTCCTGCACATCATCCAACAGTCTCGTCGACACATCCACATCTCTCACATTCTGATACTGCAATATCGCTCCTGCCTCTGTCCCCCAACCCCAGGCCACAACATCTCTGTCATCCTGCTCTCCTAATCTGCGCACAATCGGTCTAGTCACCCTTATGTGCTCCCATGCCCAAAATTTTAGTAGTGTGACATGGGCCACACTCAGAGCCCTCTGATAACATACCTGATGCATTTCCCCCACGCGAACTCCCCCTCTTGGCCCTCGATGATATGTTGAATCACCTTGACAAATATGAGGTGTAGGAATTGACCGCTCTGATCTAGCACCAGGATCCCACTAATCAGTCCTACTAATTTTAACGACAGCACCGGTACCCTGCATGACAACATCCTATCCACATCCAATTGACCCCGCTGAACCGGTAGATCGTCACTACCGAAAACAATGTGCATAGACTCATCCAGCACCTCGCCCTCTGACCAACACTCGCTAACTGAAAGCCTTGCTATAGGGAGCCTCAGAATCTGCCAAACATCCTCCAGGTCACATCATCTCCCCGTTTAGATGGAATAAGTCAATGATTCTCAGTCCTAGCTAATCAGCAGTGCCAGCATGGCCCGTGGCCTTCATCATCGGATAGGACATGTGAAATAGTCCCCGCCTCGATAGTCCCCGTGCTCACTCTCATCTGTGGTGCCAGCACATCCTCGCTAAAACCTGGACCGCTCTCTCTTTCAAGGCCCCAAGAAACTCTCCACTGCATCCATCACAATAGCAGCTTGTAAGTTTTTTTTCCTCATGTCTTCTTGTCCTATGGTTTTTTAAACCACCCCCCTCTTCCCCCCCCCGGGATTCCCCTTTCCCCTTCCCCTTTTCTATTCATGCCTTTTTCCCTTCTCCGGTGTTCTCGACTTTGCTCTAGCCCCGGCAGACCCACTCGAGCTCACGTTTGGACCTGTCCCGAGCCCCAGCGGACCCACCCGAGCTCGCGGGTGGACCTTCCCAAGCTCACAAGTGGACCTACTTGAGCTAGTCAGGCGGCGCTTCATTGAGCTCGGGTGGACCTGCCTAGGCCGGTTGGGCGGCGCTCGGGCAGAGCTGCCCGCCTGGCTGGGCGGACCCGCCCGCTCGGCTAGGCATATTCGCCCAGGCCTGGCTTGATGCAAACCCCCACCCCCATCCCACCTAACCTGAAACCCGCCAAAAGGGAAAAACAAACAACAAAATTTTCTTTTTTTCCCCCTAATCAATTTCAACCCCTCCTCCCCCTCATCAAACCCATATCCTTGTTTTTTTTTAAAAAAAAAAAATGGCCAAATTGAACGAAATCACTAGATAGGGTTTCAAACTCACCTGACATGGCATCCTCAAAAAATCACCATCTCTCATCCCCTCGGTGAATGATCTTCGAATCGTACTCTGGCATCGTGTCTCCTCCTTGTCTGCTCTCTTATGCTTCCTCCTCTCCTCACTTGACAGCTGTCCAAATGAGGAGAAATAACCCCCTCACTTACCATTTATAATTTTTTCCCTCCCTTTTTCACTTTTTAACTAAAAGGAATTTTTTCCTTTTATTTAGGCTTTTTTTCATCTCAACTAATTCCATCCCCCCTTTATCTTCCCAGGTCGCCATTTCCGCGTTGTAAGCCTGTTTTCTTCTGTTCAAGCACCAATCTTCTCAAATTTTTGTGCTCTTTCCATCGACATATACCACCTCATCCTTTCGAGAAGTTTCCTGGGGCCCCCCTTTTCCGTCCCCGTCCCCGTCCCTGTCCCTTTTTTGAGGGGGCATACCCTACCATTCTCTCCCAATCTTCCATCATAAGCCTTCCCTTGTGAGCCCGAGGCATCCCCTTTAATTCTCCTCTGTTCAGGTAGTTCATAATCTCTCCCATGCTGGGGCATCTCATTTCTAGTCACTTCTTCCATAGAGTCGTCTGTGTTTTATTTTTCTTCGAAACCCTACTATCCTAGTAGTGTTTCGAAGAGGGAAAAAATGTAGACATCCAAATTTGACCACTTCCATATGGTCAAAGTCATCTTCTTAATCATCCCTTTGCTCTTTTGAAATAGTCCTCTTTGCTGATATTAATTAAATCATTCATTTAATTAATATTGTGTATCTTGCATAAGGTTTTCCAAAGTATTTAATTTAATAAATACTTTCCCCCTATTTGCTCTCTAAATTAAATAAATGCATCACTTTATTTAATTTAATCATATTAACTTTTGAAATTTTAAATTTACTTTTATATTCCCTATTTTCTCTCTCATTGTCACATCCTCCAACTTTTGCAAGTTGGCCTTTAATCCCTCTTAGCAATCTAACCCTCTTTCTTAATCATAATTAATTTATGATTAAGATGTGCACACCCCTAATCATCATTAGGGTCTCATGCTCCATAATTTCCCACTTGCCTCTAATGAGTCCTTAATTAGTCTAATCAAGTACTTGCACAACCTTAATCACCTAATTAGGTTATCTCTAATCCCCATATCATTTATGGAATATGTCCTTAGTCAACTTCATTAAAAGCTTTCTCTTTTTGAACAAGGCATCTCCATTCCCCATGTGAATTTTTAATTCACATTTATTCCCCCAATGCATTTAAAGTAATTTTAAATTCCTTCTCTCATCCCCATGAGAATATTTGAGGAATTTTTAATTCTTCATATGTCCTCTCACCCACATGGGGACAAGTACCTCCTTTATGAGGAGATCTTGTTTCAATCCCAAGGTACTATGTACCCCATCCATGTCATGTACTATCCTTCCACCTCATGTACACATCACCCATTTTAAGCCATATCAATTGCCACATGTCAAGATGTGAGGGCTTGTGAGTTTTCAACTCATTTTAGCCCTACACCTTGATCTTTGTGGCTCAATCTTGACTATCCATTTCCCTAGAGATTTCCAAAATCTCTATAAATACCCCCTCTTTTCTCTTATTTAGGGGAGATCATGCATTGTAGCCAAACTCTTGCAAAATTTTCCTAGAATCCATACTTAGCTATTTTCATGCTTGCACCCACTTGCATCCATCTTCATATCATCATCTAGCTTGCATCTCTTGCCATCCAAGGAGCATACAACACCGAAAATTGAAGGGCCAACCAAAGGATCGATTTGACACAAGGTAAAGGGTTCCATTTGTTGTCTTTATTTTATGTTGAATCCAACTAGGATAATCTTGAGGTGTAGGTTGTTCTTAGTGGTATTTGTATTACTTTGTTTGCTGCTCGTATTCTAGCACATAGATTCGACCTATCACACATACATACATACATATATATATAGCATAAAATTTGATCATTTATCTTATGCAAATTGAATCAATATCTTGTGGTTGGTTTCTTCTTAAATAATCATCTATTATTGTATAGTTTAGGATTAATGTGAGTGTGATTCTATGCCATAAAAAAATTCAAATTAAAAAATATTTTATAATGATGGATATAAATCTATAATCTAGAGATACATCCTAGTTATGGGATCCTTTAGTTATATAGTTTGATCAACTTGCTCTTTTTCTATATCTACATATCTATCATTACCTCATTCTAGATTATCATGTCCTAATAATCACTATTTTTAATGTAATAACTGGCCCTAAAGTGTAGCAAAATGATCTTCCTTTGACTATACTCATTGGTTAAGCTAGATGAGTCATTACATATATTATTGTAGCTAATAAAACAAGGCTTCTATTTTTATATCAAACAATTAGTTCAATATAACACAAATGATTGCACAATCTCTCAATTTCTATTTGTGTCAGAAAAAAATGTATCTTTGGACATTTTTATGCTCATTTGATTCTTTCTTATGGATGTTGGTCTATTTTTTCCTAGATTTAATTTTGAAATGTGGTCAACACATTCACATTAGGTCTTGGACCCTTATGAATCATTAAGAATTCTATGATGTCTTGTAAAAGTATTGTAACCCACTTTCACACTTTTCTAGGACCTTATTAATATAATTTGACCCTTTTCTTATGTTTAAATGACCCCTTAATACACTTTTTGGCCCTACTTAAGTGTGTTTCGTAAAATAATCCCACTAAACATCATTAAGTACACTTCATTTCCTAAAACCCATTAAATTTTCCCTAGTGGGACCAAGTCGCCACTTGGGGCGACTTAGACCCATTGGGTACAAAAAAAATTATTTTAAATTTCTGGCAGGATATTATTCTCTTAACCTTGAGGTCGGCCTATGATGTGTTATTTTTGAGAAATTTTGAGAAATCAAGTATAAATAAATGGTTTTCCTCTCATTTTCACCCCCATCAACCTCATAATTCATTCTCAAGCAATCCATTCATTCACTCAAACAATTATCAAGTCTACATCCATTGGAGCATCTACTTGCATATCTTTAAATTTCTACATCAAGGGTTTGGTGAGTTGTAGCATTGCATGTTGTTAATTCATCATTCTCTCTTTATTTCATTTCATTTTCAAGGGTTTGATTACCAAATTGGGGTTTGACCAAGGAAAACCCCTATTCACTAACCCTTAACCCTTTTCCCCTCTTTGCATGTGTGTTTTGTAGGTATTGTATGCAGATTTTTCAAAGGGAAAGGTGTTAAAAGGTGTCATCATTCCATCAAAGTCATTCAAGTCAAAAAATCCCTAAGAGAAGCTTGGAGACCTCTTACAGCCCGATTTCTATAGAATTAGAACTAAACATTTGCCAAGAAGAGAAGTGCAGACCAAAAGCCACAGATTCCTGTGCCGAAATTCTTGAAAGCTGAAGGTGGACTAAGTCACCATCAGTGGTGAATTAGTCCCACTGCTAGGCCTAAAAGGTGATTTTTACATTTTTGGTTACCCTTTTCGCTGAAACCTATTTCAGTAGAATCTCCCCGAAATAGGACTAAGTTTCTCAAATTGGCTACGTAAGTGTCCCAGTTGGCTTCAACATTAAATTCAACAAGATTCTAGAGCCTCTTTGCATCACATTCAAGTTTCCAGGTGCACCTCTCTAGTTTTATTCATTTATGTTATTGTTTGTTTGTATTCTTAGGTCATTTTTGCATATGACAATGTGTTTTCAAACACCAGGTTGCACTTCTTAGGTTTTGCATTAATAACTCATTTCCTTTTTTTAGTTCTTTGCATTTAGAACATTGTATTTAGGCATATTTCAATCGTATTAGCATTATTCTTGAGTGAACCCTCAAGTTTTTTGTGGGATTCCTTTCTTCTTTTAGGTGAAAAACCATAGAAGTGTAAGAGAGCTCCTCCCTACAAAAATTTGGGGTTCATTTTGGTGAGCCTACATTTAGAATATCTTATTTCTGATTTAGAGTGCATTTACATACTAGGAAACTTGCATTGACATCGCCTTTCATTAGGTTTGTTTAAATTGCATACTAGGGTTTTAAAAAATTCCATTAGTGAAAAGCTCATATAGCTTGCATTATTGAATTGCATTTCATTGAAAATCAACAAAAAATTTGCATTTTCATATTATATATGCATCTGAAAACCTAAAAAGCATAAAATTCCATTTAAAAATTCTAAAAATTCTTTAAAAAATCACTACTTGGACTAATTCACCATAGTAGGCGACTTAGTCCACTTGCACATTCTGTGTTGTAATTTCTATAATTTTTTAGACCATTTTCTGCATTTTTGTTTTCTGTTATTGCATTTCTGTTATAGTTTCCAAATTTTCTATTTTCTTCCATTTCTTGCACTTAGTTTCCTTTCATTCATTTGCATCATGGCTATGTGTTTTAATAAACTTTGGATTTCCTTAAAATCCTTAGTTGACATGTCAAGTTGTGCCTTTGGAACTGATCCTAATGACATTGAACCTCCTCATGCTCCTTTAACTCCTCATGAATGTCCTCCTTGTGATGTTGACTCACTGGAGAAGATGATGACAACATGAATAAAGTTTCTAAATGAATGTCTTGACAACCTCGAAGCTAATGCATCCTTTTATCCATCCATGAAACAACAAGACCTTCCTACAGTACCACCTCGTGATATGTCTAGTTACTTACATCCTAAAATAAATGGACCTAAGTTTCCTCCATTAGCTGAACCTAGTTCTTCTAACCAAGCAACCCCTCAACCATTCTATGATAACTGTGTGACCAAAAAGTGTATATCTTGCTTGATATGGGAATAATTAATGATAATTTTGACTTAATGAGGCCTCAATTTAGTGTTGTGAGGTGTTTTACACATCCACACTAGGTCTTGGACCCTTGCAAACTAAATAAAATGCATTTAACAATGTCTTATAAAGGTGTTGTAAAAGAATTTCACACTTTTCTAGACTAATGGACCTATCTTTCCCCTAGTTCAATGATATAAAATGTATTTAATTGCATCTTCACATTAATCTAGAAGGCTTGTAAATTAAACTTAACTCTAATCTAGTGTTGTAATGTGTCTTACACATTCACATTAGATGTTGTGCCTTTCTAAGCTATGTGGACCTCATTTTAATGATGTAAAGTATATTTAATCAAACTTTCACATTAAACTTTGTGAACCTAGCTCTAATTACCCTTTACATCATCATTAGTAGGCCCCTATGGCCCCATATTGTTCATCCTGAGGTTTAATTTGATCAAAGATCCAACTAGAACAACATAAAAATTGAAATTCTCCACTTGTCGACAATCTAGCTGGAAAAATAACCCTTGTGGGATCAAGCCATCCATCTGGGAAACTTAGTCTCATCTAGGTGGGACTAAGTCACCCAGCCTAGTGACTTAGTCCCATTTGGGCTATTTTTGAGGTTTGAGTAGGAAAAATTGGATTTTAAGTTTATTTTTCCTTCATGTCAACCTTGGGGATCAAATTAATGGGAAAATTAGGTGAATTGCATATAAATACAAGCCTCTAAACCCTAATTCATAACTCATCATCATTCATTCATCATTCATCATGCTCTCAAGTCAAGCAAGCTAGGGTTTTAGCATTCTATGTCATCAAGGTAACATTCTAAGACATTTAAGGGTAGAATCTTCATCTAATGCTGCATAAAATCAAGATCAATCATCATGGAAAGTCTCTATCTCCATTGTTTCATGCTTCATTACATTATTTATCCATTTTGGTTTAATTACCTAAAAAGGGGTCTGACCAAGGCAAACCCCCATGCCCTAACATCCAACATTTCTTTCTCTTTCCTTGTGTGTTTGCGGATTTAGGTATCTTGATGGCTTGGAAATCATTAAAGATCAAGTTACAAAGTTTTTTAATACATCTCCTTGTTGACCAAGTCAAGAAATCAACAAAAAGTCAACTACAGAGCTAGAAATCAGATTTTCGGAGGCACACACCTGTTAGAAACAAGAGTGTAGACCGAGGGCTTTTGTTTCCACTTTCGGATTTTCAAAAATTAAGAAGTGGACTAAGTCACCAATAGTGGTGAATTAGTCCCATTGCACATGTTTTTTAGAGTTTTCTGTAGATCTGGATACCCATTTCAATGAAATGGGCTCTAGTGCAGTTTTTCAGATCTAGAACTAAGTTGCCCAAAATGGTGTAAGTGTCCCAGTAGGAAAATTTTTTAGGATCAACAACATTTCCAGCCTCCATTCCAATCTCCAACACATTTCTAGGTGCACACATTTAGTTCTACAGATTTCTGTTTTGTTTCATGGTCATTTCTAGGTCATTTAGTACATGTCTACATATCACAATGTGTTTTCAAACAGCTTGTATTTAGTAGGTTTTGCATTAATAAGTCATTTATTTTATTAGTTTATTGCATTTAGACATTGTATCTAGGAATATTCCATCCATCCTTGTGCACATTGATTGTGAGTGTAGACATTGCCCATTTTGGCCCATCTTTCTCCTTTTAGGTGAAAAACCCTAGAATTGTGAGAAATCCCTTGGGTGCCAAAATCTTTGTCCACATTTTGGTGAACCCAAATTTTGAACATTTTCTTTCTAATTTCAAGTGCATTTTCATCCTAGGTTTAACCTGCATCAACATTGCATTAGGTGTTACATTGTTTAATTTGCATCTTACGGTTTTAAAAATTGCATTAGTGAAAAGCTCATATAGCTTGCATTTTTGCATCATATTTCATTGGAAAACAACAAAAAATTTCATTTTCACACTATAGGTGCATCTGTGCATCTAAAAGCCATAAAAATCCATTAAAAAAAAAAAAAATCCCTACTGGGACTAATTCACCACCTTGGGTGACTTAGTCCTTGTTCACCCCTAAAACAACCTTTTATAGAATTGAAAACCCTATTTTAAAGCTTATGTTTGTTTCCCTTACCTATCTGTATCAGTTGGTTGAATTTCTGTAACATGCATTTCATTAGATCTAGCTTAAATTAGCTCATTGCATGCATGACTTAAAGTTTAAGTTTGCATTCTCATATTGTTACATAACATAATCAGTCAAATTGTCATCCTTAAAATCTAAAAAATTATATTCCTCTTTTGCATGTTTGCTTTAGCATGGTTACATTTCAAGTTTGTAGAATAATCATTACATCATGTTTTTATTACAACACTCTATAATTATCATACTTCATGTTCTATTTTTAGATCTTATTGTGTGTTGTAAGAAAGTTTTGTTAAGTGCATATGAATATGAGGTCTTTTCCCCTCTCTTTTTGTTTGTCATCGATCCCTCTCCTAGTTTCCCTTTTGTGGGTGAGGTTTGTCTAGTAAAAGAAACCTTAGATAATGATAACAATCACTTTTTTTCTTCTCCTATCATCTCTCCCACTTGTGAAGAAGAGATTATAGTGCCAGAAGAACCAATTGATGAGAGTTTTGAAAACCCGAGTTGTTTCTCTCCTCTTACCTCTCCTTTTAGATAAAACATTACTACAATAGAACACATAATGATAAGTAATCATGACAATCACACAACACAACAAGAGACCATTAAAACCTACCTATGTTTATCTCCTAACATCTTCTCCTCTTGTGATAGTGATGAGGATATGTTAGTGTTAGATAAGAAAACTTTCAAGATCTATGATAACCCTCTTTATGATCATTCCCCTACCTACCCTATTTTGTAAGACATTAGGGAACAAAGGAATGAAGTTGTAAATGATCATGATAATCATACTTGTATCTCCCATAGTTGTAAGGAAGATTCTTTGATGTTAGAAAACACAACCAATGAGATTCATGAGAATCTTAGTTGTCCCCTTTCACCTAAGAAAACCCTTATTCACCACGATAATTCAACCATTGATAATTCCCCTACTTGCGATGAAGTCATTTTAGAAGAACCAATCCATGAATTTCAAGAACATTTGATTCAAAGTTCTCCTAAAAATTTTCCTCCTAGGGAGAATACCATGGTGTTAGAAAATGGCAATGTGTCTTCCTTCACTAACGATAAAAAGGTGACTCTAGATTGCCCTTTTTTAGAGATACATCAAACCAGGACTGCTGAGGTTATGAATGTGCGAGTGTCCATTAGATCCCCCTCGATTAATGGACCTCATACATACCTCGTGGGACATATTAAGAATCCTCTAATCCTTTACCCAGCTTCACACAAACAACAAACTCAAAACCAATCTAAACTCATACTTTATCCACCTTCAGACAAACCTTCAACTCAAAATAAACCTAAACTTGTCCTTTACCCACCTAAGAATATTTTTTTGCAACAACTAAGTCATAATACCGTTGCTCATACATATCCCACTAGAAACAATCCACAACCACAACAACCCACCCCAACACAATTACCTTTTCCTAATCCCATCTTGCCTAGTGCTCCTCGATTAATTCCTAGGGAGTATGATCTTGTTGAACAACTCAAGAATACTCCTAAAAAGATATCCCTATGGGATTTAATTCAAAATTAACCTAACTATCACACTATGCTTCAAATGGCTTTACAAAAAATTCCTATCCCTTCTCATGCGCAACCAAATGACATAGCAGCCCTAATTCAAGGATTGAATGCTGACATTATTTTCCACCAAAGTGAACTCCTCCCTTTGGAAGTGCAAAAACAAAATGAAGCTTTCATAATCATATCTCAATACAAAGGAAAAGGGATAAGTCAAACCCTTGTTGACAATGTCTCATGGGTTAATGTGTGTAGTGTGACCCTTTTGGATAGGCTTGGTGTTGATAAATCAAACATTCAACCTGCCTCTTTATCTATTAGTCGATTTGACAGTGTAGGCAAACAACCACTTAGTGTGATCACTTTTCCTCTTACCATTGGGGAGGCTACATTGGATACACCAATTCATGTGTTATGCCTAACAATCTTTCATATAATCTCATTTTAGGCCAACCATGGATTCATACAATGAATGGCGTTCCTTCTACTCTTCATTGTAAAATCAAATACATCTACAACAACAAAGTATAGACACTTGAAACTGATCCTGAGCTTATTATGACCTCCAACTTGAGAAAAACAAAGAAAATCCCTTGAACACATCAACATCAACTACACAAGTGGAACCCCTACAAAAGAACAACAAACTAGATGATAATTGGGATTCCTTAAAGTTCACACCAACACTCATGGGCAAGTACCAAATCATAAACAAAGATTCAATTGAGGGAAACGAAAAATGCAGTCATGACAACACAAAACTCAGAAGACCCTTTGAAAGCATCCACCTCAACCACTTTAGACCAAAACATAACAAATTACACAACCACAAACAACAACCCAATCCAAAAGAAATGAAAAAATCTTTATACAAAAGGTTATGAGCTTATGAAACAACTGGGATATAATGGAAAAGAATGTGGTGCTAGAGAACAAGGTACTCGTGTCCCCATCGACCCTAACACCCAAGAAACAACTCATGGTCTTGGTTATTGTCCTTTGATAGAAATCACCAAGCCTTCACTCAATATCAACACCATCACAAAAAATCCTTCTAAGAAGACTTTAATAGTAGTGCATCCTAAATTGATAGACACTAGTGGTCTTGATGGTTTTCCTTTCAAGAAATGAAACAAACAAATAAATCTTCGCTTAATGTCAATCTCACCTCGTAAAACACTAATGATTTGAGTTCATTATATTTTACACCCTCCTGCAAAGGAGAGAACAAGATCTCACAATCTAAAGATTCTTGCGTAAGTATGACATATTTTACTAAGCAAGAAGTATCTTTCTCACAAACTACAAGAACAACTTCTACCATCGATCAAAAGGGTATCTTGTTGAGACTCCTCCAAGATCACTTGATATCCCTTCCTCCAAGAACTCAAAAGAAATTTTAATACAAGAATTCATTATGTGCCTATTATAGAGTTCATGGTCATTCTACTAATGAATGTAAGGCTTTGAGTAGTAAAATACATCTTAAGGAGTTTGGTATTCTTCCTCATGTGGGGGCACCCCATTCCTCTAATTGATACTGATTTTCACTCTAGCATGCATTTCAGCTCACCCTTGTCCTACACTAAGTGGGGGCAAGGGGTTAGGTAGCCTTTTCCTTGTATGTCACTTGTCATTATCTCTTTTGGCTAGTAGTTCACCTTTCATGAACGTATAAGAGCAAGCTTGGGATATGGACGACATGCCTTAATTTGGCTTGCATGTGACATACTCCCCTTTTTCATGATGTGGCTTATCTAAAACATATGAATTGGCATAGGGCTTTTTGAATAATCTCTCATGTATTCTTCTTCTACTTTAAAGAAATTGACCACAACAATGGTGTTAGCAACTATTTTAAAGTGGGGGCATACATTAACACTCACATTTCATTGTGCAAATTTCTTTTTCTTGCGATTTCCTCTCCTGCAAGCATTAGATACAATGTTGCCCAGGATGAGACATTGCACTTGTCCTCTCTTGGAAACAAGATGAGACCATCTACACTTATCCTCTCTTGGAGACATTAGGCATGATGTTCCCTAAGATGAGACCTTGCACGAACTTTAGAAAAATACCTTTGAACATTCCTTACACTATCTTGCATTTACAATGTCTATGAGTGTCAAGCATACGAAGTTTTTCTTACCTCATAGAGCTCGAAGACCATTTTTGTATGGCACCTTATTAAAGTTATCAGGAGGTTTTAACTTTGGTATGGTTGAGCAAGAAGCCCATTCCAAGGCATGACTTTCCCCATAGCCAATTGCATGCATGTGAGTACATATCGGCCATATGTGTCTCACCTTTTAGGACTTCTCACCTAGTGGACATCTAAGAGTTTCGTCACCTCAGAGTGAGTATGCATTTTTGGAAAAATAGCCTAGATCTAATCCACATCGTTTTGGACAAAAGGTCAAATTTGGATCCACCTTTTTTTTCATTTTTATTTCTGCTTTTCACTTCCTTCTAGTTCTTGCTGCAAATTATTCACCTTGTGCATGTCCTTCTATGCTTATGTTGGTATGACTTAGAATCTTGGATCTTGGGGGCTTGACTGATGCCTTGATCTTTTCCATCCACATTGTTATGATTGGACTCTTCTTGAATGTCTACTTTAGTGTGAGTTTGAAGCAAGTTCATCCTCTCACTAAAGTGGGGGCTTAATGTGTTGCCAAAAGGTGTATATCTTGCTTGATATGGTAAATTGAACTTAATGAGGCCTTGATTTAGTGTTATGAGGTGTTTTACACATCCTCACTAGGTCTTGGACCCTTGAAAACTAAATAAAATGCATTTAATGATGTCTTGTAAAGGTGTTGTAAAGTGTTGTAAAAGACTTTCACACTTTTCTAGACTAATGGACCTATCTTTCCCATAGTTCAATGATATAAAATGTATTTTATTGCATCTTCATATTAATCTAGAAGGCTTGTAAATTACACTTACCTCTAATCTAGTGTTGTAATGTGTCTTACACATTCACATTGAATGTTGTGCCTTTCTCGGCTATGTGGACCTCATTTTAATGATGTAAAGTATATTTAGTCACACTTTCACATTAAAATTTGTGTTTGTAGCCCTAATTACCCTTTACATCATCATTAATAGGACCCTATGGCCCCATATTATGCATCCCAAGGCTTAATTTGATCAAAGACCCGACTAGAACAACATAAAAACTGAAATTATCCACTCCCCGACAATCTACTTAGAAAAATAACCCTTGTGGGACCAAGTCACCCATCTGGCTGACTTAATCCCATCTAGGTGGGACTAAGTTGCCCAGCCTGGCAACTTAGTCCCATTTGGGCTATTTTTGAGGTTTGAGTAGGAAAAAATGGATTTTAAGTTTATTTTTCCTTCATGTTGTCCTTAGGGATCAAATTAAGGAGAAAATTAGGTGAATTTCCTATAAATACAAGCATCTAAACCCTAATTCATAACTCAATTATTCATTCATCATTCATCATGCTCTCAAGTCAATCAAGCTAGGGTTTTAGCATTCTAAGTCATCAAGATAGCATTCTAAGACATTCAAGGGAAGAATATTCATCTAATGTTGTAGAAAATCAAGATCAATCATCATGGCAAGTCTCTAACTCCATTTTTTCAAGCTTCATTACATTATTTCTCTATTTTGGTTTAATTACCTAAAAAGGGGTTTGACCAAGGCAAACCCCCATGCCCTAACATCCAACATTTCTTTCTCTTTCCTTGTGTGTTTGCAGATTTAGGTATCTTGAAGGCTTGGAAATCATTTAAGATCAATTTGTAAAGTTGGAAGACATCTCCTTGCTGACCAAGTCAAGAAATCAACAAAAAGTCAATTATAGAGTCGAAAATCAAAGTTTCGAAGGAAGACACCGGTTAGAAATGAGAGTGCAAACTGAGGGCTTTCATTTCCACTTTCAGATTTTTAGAAATTCAGAAGTGAACTAAGTCACCAATAGTGGAAAATTAGTGCCACTGCACATGTTTTTTAAAGGTTTTGGTAGATCTAGATACCCATTTGGTTGAAATGGGCTCCAAAGTAGTTTTTCCAAATTTGGGACTAAGTTGCCCAGCTTGGCACAAGTGTCCTAGTCAGCTTTTCCAATCAATTCTATAGAATTCTAGGGCCTCTCTACATCATAATTTAGATTCTAGGTGCACCTCTCCAGTCTTGTTTAATTTTGTTATTGTTTACTTGCATTCTTAGGTGTTTTTGCATACATCATTGTGTTTTCAAACGACTTGCATAACTTAGGTTTTGCATTAATAATCATCTTTCTTTTTTAGTTTATTGCATTTAGAAATTGTATTGAGGTATATCGCATCCATCCTTTCATTTATTTTGAGTGTAGCTATTACGCATTTTGGGTCTATTTCTCTCCTTTTAGGTGAGAAACCCTAAAAGAGTTATAGAACCCTTGGATACCAAAATCAGTGTCCACAATAACAAAGTTACAAATACTCCAATCAACCTTGAAGAAAGCTATAGAAAAGGTTTTACCATTTAAGTAAACAAGGATGTGACACAATAACTAAACACGACATTCATCAACTCTTAGAGAAAAATCCAAAAGATGAAAACACAAGGTTAGGATATCGAGATCCCTCTCATGACAACAAGCCTCCTAGAGAATATTGGAGACTTCGTGGTGATGGCATGGTGATCTTTGATTCCCCTCTTGATCTGAATGTCCTTCTTCCTCAAGGGCAACCCTTACCTAATAACAATGACAAGGATGAGAGGATCCCTTTAGGCCCTCCTCCTTCCATTCATGAAAAGGGTGAATCCAACAAACACAAGAGGCCTTATAAGTTACAAAAACTCAAGTTGCATCTCCATCCACCACCTGAATGTGAAAGGAAATTGCAAATACTTTTAAACAAAGGAATCACACTATTACCACCTATGAATAGGTTGGTGATCTATCCTAAAGATGCTAACATTCCACATTGTGCATATCATCACATTCTTGGACATAGAAGTGATGAGTGTCACCAATTGAAAGAAATACTAAGCAAGTATCATTTTGATGGTGATAATTTCTATCCAATAATTCCATAAACCACCACTGAACACCTCATCACGTAATAGTTGTAGAACATTCCCTTCTCACTATTACATGACCCTTCCCATCACCTATCTCAAATCATTCTTGTCTTGCACTCAATGGGAGCAAGAAATTGCTAGCCTTGTCCTAGTAATGCATTTGTCATTGTCCCTAAGATGTGTTATTCACCTTCCACTTATATTGATTGAGATTTGGAGGTAGACGACTTGCTTGATGGCTGACTCGCATTTTCCTTACTAGTCTTTTGCATATTCTTTTTCCTTTTCCTTTGAGTGTTTGCATGTGCGTAACGTGTTCCCCCACAATGTTATGTTTGATGTTCTCTCTCTTTGTGCCATTCCTCTATTTGTACCTTCATTCTTCTATATTTCGTACATCACTTTCGCCTTTTCTTTTGTCTTTTTCTTGTGTTTTCCTTTTGGGGATGATGCAAGGCATTGAGACCGAAATGTCTCTTTCATGTTGACCCAAAATACCCCTTTTTTCTTTTTCTTTTTCTTGTGTTTTCCTTTTGAGGATGACACAAGGCATTGAGACACCCCATGTCTCTCTCATGTTGACCCAAAATATTTTCCATTTTCCTTCACCTTCACCTTTTCATTTTCATTTGTCTTGTGTTTTCCTTTTGGGGATGACGCAAAGCGTCAAGACATCCAATCTCTCTTCCATGTTGACCCAAAAGGATCTTTCTTTTTCTTTGTTTTCGCTCTCTTTGTGTCATTCTTCCAGTTCTATGTATTTAAGGAATAATGATAGTTCTGAGATCTCCAAATAACATTGCAGAAAAGAACATACTGACCCCAAATCCATAGATCCCTTATGTGTTTGGTGTTTTCCTTTTAGGGGAAACCCCTTTCTTTTCTTTTTTCTTTCCTTTACATGATGTAGCCTTATTCAGAAATGTATGAATTAGCACAGGGGATTTCCAAGTTGGCTTTCATGTCTTCTTTCTTTTTGCATTCTTCATTTGCTACTTCAAAGTAATTTCTCACAGCATGGTGTGTAGCAATTCCTTTAAAGTGGGGGTATACATTGTCATTATCATTTTTCATTTTTTCTTGGTTCTTAGTGTAACCTTTTTACTTCATACGATACATTTTGTTGCTTTGTGGATGACATTGGGTGTGATGTCCTTCATGAGCGTGATCTATCTTAGCATATTACATTCCTCTTGGTGGCTTGATGTGACACATTACATCCCCTAAGTTGTGAATCTTCTATTCTTTGATTGGTACTCTCTTGGAGACATTAGACACAATGTTCCCTAAGTTATAGACTCGCATGAATTAAGCAAGGCTCCTTTGAACATCCTTTTGCATGTTGCATTTTGCATTT
>VDFB02004800.1:11362716-11377560 GCA_007258455.2 Sequoia sempervirens | reverse complement strand
TACATTTTTAACAATGAACCACCTAGGATAAGACACTACCATTACTTCCTCATTAATCATCTCCAATGACCATTTTATTGCTCTAAAAATAGAATTTCCCAAATTCCAAAATTCTTTCTTAACTACTCTATTCTACATTTCATGGCTTTTAACTTAAAAATCAAGAAAAAACCCTATTTGAACCATTTTGTAGAACAAAACCATGATACCTAGTTTATTTTTCCACACTTTTTTAATCCACTCAACAAAATATTCTTTAGTAGGAAAATTATTACATTCAAGGGTGACAAATAAAATGGAAACATTTTTTAATCTAAATTCCTCCCTAAATAAAGGATAATCCATTTTAGGGTTAGGGATAACAACCTTTCAAGGCTCACTTAGAGGTCCCTTACTATCACCACCACATTGTTGACACTCCCCATGAATCCTGCCATCTTCCACCTTCATAAAGCTTGCATTTTAGGAACCCTAACACCATCATTATCAACAATAATAATATCCCTAAAAGATTTACCTACCGCCACATTAACTCCCTCACCCCTAGTTGCCCCATCTAAAGCCTTGGTTTCTCACTAGGGCTAGTTCAACCCCCATTAATGATATTGAGCCCCAATGAAGCCAGGTCACTGAACCATCCAACACAATACTAGAAGATATGAGCACAATAAAAAGAATTTAAGGTGGAAAGTGAAGCAATTGAAATTTTAATTTTATTATTTTAATTTGAAGATGCATTAAAAAACATTGAAATAATAGAAAAATAAAGCCAAGGAAAAAGGAGAGAAAATTGATAAGGACTCCAAATCGTTAATGGCCCACAACCATTGTCACCACTTACAGACCCCTCACACACTCCTCACCCAATAGGGCTTTAGTTAAGCTCATGTGAGGCCAAAGTATCCTTTGTTTTTGAACCCTTTTGTGATTAAAGTATTTGTGAATCCCTATGCCAATCTCGAGGTTGACGATCCCCCTCCAAAAATTTTTTAGCACTATCGATTCTTTCAACACAAGATGGTGTGAGAAGTCTGAATCACGATAGGCTCGACTAGTGCATGATAAAGGATAAATGGTTCCCTATCACTGACTCAGGATATCCTATTCAATGGCCCAATTTGTGCCCTAAAATGACTCTAGACCTCAAGCATGTGAAATCTGGTCCAACCCTAGTATTACCTCCTACGGCTCAACAACCTTTGGATTTATTTATGTGCTTTAGATTCACGGTAGGCTCGACTAGTGCATGCCAAAGGATAAATGGTCCCCTATCACTGACTTGGGGTCTCCTATTCAATGGCCCAATTCATGCCCCAAAATGACTCTAGACCTCAAGCATGTGAAATCTGGTCCAACCCTAGTATTACCTCCTACGCCTCAACAACCTTTGGATTTATTTATGTGCTTTAGATTCATGGTAGGATCGACTAGTGCACGCCAAAGGATAAATGGTGCCCTATCATTGACTTGGGATATCCTATTCAATGGCCTAATTTGTGCCCTAAAATGACTCTAGACCTCAAGCATGTGAAATCTAGTCCAACCCTAGTATTACCTCCTACACCTCAACAACCTTTGGATTTATTTATGTGCTTTAGATTCACAGTAGGATCGACTAGTGCATGCTAAAGGATAAATTAGGATCATCTTCTCTTATTTTCTACCAATTTCCAAATGAAATCACTCGTTCTTATCAAACTACCTTCGATAATGGCTCAAAACCCAGGATAGCTAGATTGTCCTTCCAAGGGAAACACAAGCTCGCTCTAGATACTCAGAATGTCCATCAGAAATGGCACTAATGGATGCCTTATATTAAAAGTGAAACCTCTGTCTCCCTCATGAATTAGTTTTGCATCGTCCTTGTTTCTCCTTCCTGTATCACTTTTCAAGGGTAAATTTTGTAATTTGATCAACCATAATATAAACTAGCAATTGCACCTTGGTGTGCAATCGGTACGCCGAAGAGGTGTGGAAGGTCAATTTGGAGAAAAATGGTCTATTTTTTTAGGTACATTTGTACAATACATGAGGTCAACCGGTAGTGCACTTAACAAATGATGTTGTTTGTGCAATAAAGGTCTTAACGGAAAAGTGATAGCTTCAAATCAACTATGCATACATTTGCAAGGATCCAAACATGATTGAAATAAAACCTATGAATCAGGAAAATAATCAAGATCCTTTACCAATAGGCTCATGTTACACCTACAATAGAGAGAGAGGGAGACAAAGGGAGAGGTAGATATAGAAAGAGGGAGAGAGAGGTAGGGAGATAGAGATAGGGATAGGTATAGAGATATAGATAGAGATAGAGAGGGATATGGAGAGAAGGAGAAGAATGGAGATGGATAAGGAGAGGGATATGGAGAGAAAGAGAGAGTGAGAGAGAGATTAAGATTGAGAGGCTCGAGAGGGATAGATAAATATGGAAGAGATAAATATATAGAGAGGAATACCAAGGGAGAGAATGAAACAGGGAGGGATAAAAAGATAAAGATAGAGGTAGGAAGTGATAAATAGAGAGAGGGAGAGGCAAAGATAAATAAAGGGAGATAGAGATAGTAAGACAAAGATAATTAGATATAGAGGTCTATGAAGAGGGAAATGGAGAGAGATGGATGGATAGAGAGAGGAAGACATGTTTAGAGATAGAGGGGGATAGAGGAAGATAGAGGTAGAGGGATAGATAAAGATAGAGAGAGTTATAAAGGGAAAGATAGAGTGATAGAGAGATAGAGATATAATGAGATATAGAGGGAGATGGAGAGGGAGAGAGAGGGAGATAGCTAGAAAAAGGGAAAAACAAACAAAGAGAAGTAGAGATAGACACATAGAGAGGGAGAGAGAAATAGGGGGAGATAGCTTGAGAGAGAGAAAGAGGAAGAAATATGGATATGTGGAAAGAGAGAGGATAGATATAGTGGGAAAGATAAAGGGGGGAGAGATAGATGGATAGATAGATAGAGAGAGATAGAGAGGTAAGGAGATAATAATGGGGGAGAGAGATAAATATAGAGATGTAGATGGAGAAAGAGAAATAAAGGGAGGAGAAGTAGAGAGATATAGAAAGAGCAGGTGAGGGAGATTGAGAGAGGGAGAGACAAGGATAGAAAGGAGAGATCTAGAGAGAGATTTATCTTGGGAAACATAGAGAGCATGAGAGATAATATATAGAGGGAGAGATGGAATGAGAGAGTAAGAGGGAGAGAGAAAAGAGAGGGAGAGGGAGAGGGAGAGGGAGAGGGAGAGGGAGAGGGAGAGGGAGAGATAAATGTGTAGAGGGATATAATTTAAGTTGTATTATATTAAATATATATTATAAGATGCAAATTACTTCTAGGTCTTATTACATTATTTTGAACACGATATAAGCCTGCACTATTTTTTGCATACTTGCTAATGGTTCTCAATAATCCACAAGTTATAATGTAAGGCTCTCAAGGAATTATCTCCGTTGTACCTTGAAAAATATACCATTCCCTATGAGTTCATTTTTTATATCATTTACATAGTTTATTGGTGCTACAACATTATTTTATGTTGAACTTAATTTGGTCAAAGCCATTGTGTAAGAGGATCTTATTATATATATTTTTTTCTTTTCATTTTTCCTCAACATCCTCTCTTGCATCATTATCTATTTATTTTCTCAAGATCTCTTGAGTCCCAATTATGCCCATTTCAAACCATCTGTGAGAACCCTTTCCACTGATTTGATATTTGGCCTTGCTATTGTCCCATTTGTAGGTCTCTTTTATTTAGGGTTATTGCAAATGTACATGTTCTAACAATTGCAAGCCTATTCTAATTTCACTAGGGTATTGGTATATCCTTCATTGAGGATGTATTTCTTCATTTATATGGTATATCCTTCATTGAGGATATATTTCTTCATTTATATGTATGTATAAATGACATTATATAAAAAAGTATATAAGTGTAATGTCATAAAAATGCACCCCTTGCAATTTCACATACATTCTTGCATCCAATTTAGTGTCCACTAGGCTCATTTTAGCCCCTACATCAACCTTTATCCCTTTCAAGATGCTTAAGACCCCTTTTCAGCAACTACCCTCACACGTCAGCTTTGTGTCAAATCTCGTGCTTTTCTCGTTCTTGTCATTTTGTAACGTGATGTGTCTGGAAACTAGTGCGTTGTGCAGATGTTTTCATCTTGTAACATGATGTGTCTCAACACTAGCCTACCACACAAACATTGTCATCTTGTAACGTGGTGTGTCTAGACACTAGTGCGCCACATGGATGTTTGCATGCTACACTAGCGTCCTGTGACATTTTGACATTCAAACAACCATTTTTTAGCATGTTTGCCACTTGTCAACCCCTTTCATTGGTGGTAATGACCCAAGATGCCTTGTAACCACTCGGGAATATTTTTTTCCCTTCTATTCTCCCTTTAAATGCTATCTTTTTAATCTATTTGATCTGTTGGATCTTTCTAGCTTTGGCTCTTAGCCTTTTCCTCTTCTCTTTATCTTGCTATCTTGCTTGCACAACTCTTTACATCTTGCTACAACAACACTCTCAAGCTCTTACAACACTCTTTACAGCTCTCGTGGCCCTTGTAGCTCTATCTCTCTCTCTTTGGCTTCCCTAAGCCTTGCAACTGATATCTCTCTTACCTTGTGCTTGCGAGCATCCTAAGATTTCACACATCCCCTATCAATTGCATCTTTATCTCATGATATGGGTTCTCCTCCTTGAGCGAGGATTGCTTTTATCACTCCATATTTGCTTACTTTGCTCACTTTCTCTATCTATCTAGCTGTCTATGGAGTTGGGAACACCAAAATAGGGGTTTGACTGAGGGAAACCCCTATACAGCCTCAACATTTTCTCTCAATCTTATGTATGTAGGTATTGAAGATATTTCCTTACCAGAGGCTTCATTACTTGGGTTTTTGTTAGAATTTTCTATCTCTTATCCTCTTTCGTCTTATCATCTACTTCACTTTATTTTTGTTCTATTATATTCTATTACTTTCTCACGTTCCAATATTTATTAGTAGTTAGAGTACAAGTAGTCGCTTCACTATTTTATGTGACATTCTCAGTTTCTAGTCCGTACGAGATGCCAGGGAGCCTCTGGGTCTCTAGCATGCCGCAATATCATCCCTGTTCTATGCTACTGTCCTTTGGATGAGAACCCGTCAGCTTGTCCAAAAAACCTTTGTGATATACTCTTTCTGATTTTGAACTCTTGCTCTATTCCTTGAGGTAGTTTAGGGTAGTTTTCCACTTGGGATTCTCTTGAGAATAAAGAGACTCATGAGTAGGGAATCCCCCTTCTCTACATCTTGGTGAACATGATGTGAAAACACTTTCCCAAAAAAAAATTTGGGGCAATGCCTTGAACACTATTTCTTGCTATCAAGGTGATGTGTCGGCCTTCGATCAACTTGTTTATACATTGTTTATTATATTTAACTTATTACTTTCAAAATGAATTTAATATCCTAATTTATCAGTTCAGTATCTACTTTTATTCAAAGTGTTTATATTCCATTTCATGCATGTGATGGTGACTTGTCCTTGCCTATGTCACTTGATACCTTTGATCCTTCTCATGAAATTACTCTTGTGTTGGAGGATATTTTGTTGCAAGATGATGAAATCATTGATACTTTTCTTAATGTTACTCTACCTTCTCTTTATTCCAATGCACTCTCCTCTAGAGATGATGTATTAGTGAATGATGAATCTATTCTCTATTCCAATGCACTCTCCTCTAGAGATGATGCATTGGTGAATGATGAATCTCCTTCCACATCTGATCCTTCCCTGCTTGATGTTGAGAATATTTATTTGAATAATTATTCCACTAGTTGTGATGATTATATAAATGTAATCTATGTCTCTGCTTCCCCTCAAAGGCCTAAGAGACCAGTTATTTATCTGACTCTAGCTTGTCCTTCTCCTAAAATAATTTGTTCTATTAATGGTGTTCCATTTGATAGTGATTCTCCTAATCTTTCTAAGGATCCCTCTTATAGAGTGGTAGCCCATACTTATAATACTAGAAAGAATAAAAAAATGTTAATCAACTTGCTTCTTTACCACAGTCTCAAACAAGTCTTCCTTTAGCTCCTAAACCTAGAACTAAAGCACTTGGTGATTACGATTTTGTCGAGCAACTCTGTGTGACTCTGACCAAGATCTCACTATGGGACTTGCTTCATTTTTCTCCAGTTTACCAAGGTATGCTCCAAGAAGCCTTGCAAAAGATCGTCTTGCCTACCTCTGCTAGGCTGATAGATGTTAATGCATTGATGGCTCATATTCATGTAGATTTTCCAAATGTCATGCTCTATCTGCAAGAAATTCCACCCCCAGATGTGTAGAAACAAGAAGATCCTTTAATGATTATAGTTAATATTAATACTATCGACATTAGACGTACTCTTATTGACATTGGTTCAGTGCTCAATGTATGTAGCATTGATCTATTCCCTAAGATTAATATTGATTCATCTTCTTTTAATGCTCCTTCTGTTGTCATTCATGGGTTCAATAATGTCGGTCAACAAGCCCTACGCATGATAGTCTTGCCTTTAAGGTTGGGACTCATTACCGTACCCACCCTTGTATATGTTATGCCAAAAAAATGACCATATAACCTTCTTCTTGGTAGACTGTTGATTCATGCTATGGGTGCAATCCTGTCTATGTTGCATAAATCTATTAAGTTCATTTGCAATAATCGAGTAGTCACAGTCAAGGCTGACCCTGAGGCTATGCACTTATGTGAGATGGTAGTTGTTGGTCAAGTTTTAGTTGTGCCTACTCTTATCCCTTTAGTGTCTTCCAATGTGTTGATGTCTACTCCTGCAATACCTATTAAACAAGATACTCTTGAGACAGATGTCCCTGAAGAAGATCCTTTTGAAACAAGAAATATTAAGTTTTCTAGACTTCTACCTATTCTCAAAAGAATGTGTGTCTTGGTGATGATTGGGGTTCTTTATACTTTACATAATCCTTCATTGGAGAATATAAAGTCGACCCAATCCACTTAAACCTTCTAACAACATCATCCACAGTTGCTATCAAAGATGGTTATTCTTATGTATTGCAGGATAATGTGAACAACAACTATAACATTCTTAATGTTGGTTCTCCTCCTTATGAGGAAGATGATCACACCTCTATTAAAGAGGCTAATGTTGGTAGTCCTATCAAGAAGGTTGATGGTGATCTCATAGAAGAGTGTAATCCCCATTGCTAAAATAATACTCTCTATGTAGATCCTCCTTGTTCTCAATATTCGCAAACACGTTATGGTCATGGCTTTAAACTCATCTCTAAATATGGCTATGGGTGTAAAGGTTGTGGATGTAACAAACAAGGCATTCAAGTCCCTATAGAATTTGCACCTCGTAAGCATAATTTGGGGCTTGCTTTCTCGAATGAATAATCTAAATAACAATTGAATTTTGATGTGATTTTCACTTAACCTCATCATGGATTGACTCATCTGCCATTATCTACTGTCTTCGTGCCTTCTTCTTGTGAGTAGTCAAGCTTTTCTCCCCAAGAGAAAGGGTTGCTTCTTGCTCCTCATTCTTTGTCTGAGTGAGAGCATATCTTGTTGAGGCTTCTAAAATCCCACTTAATTACTCTTCCTCCTCCTACACGTAAGAAATTCCATAAACATGATAGAGAAGAACATTCTTCCTGTGCATACCATCGAGTGCCTAGCCATTCCACTAGCGAATGTAAGGCCTTGAAGGATAAAATACAAAAACTTCTTGATTTTGGTGCCATCACTCATTTATTTGTTGGTGCACCTGCCTCTTCCTCAAATGAATAGTGATATCAAGGTCTACCACTATCCTCCCCTATATCTTTTTGTTGAACTATGTAGGAGAGAGTACCTGTAGAGTCTTTTGTTCACCTTTTTGTAGGTCTGAAGGCATATGATGACTTTTTTCACCTTCTATAGGTATGTGGATCAATGGTGCATTTTTTCAACCCTACCTAGGAGAGAGTACCTATGGAGCCATCTCTTTTGGAATTTTCATTCCTTTCTATCTCTTAAATTCTCTCTTCTCTTCTCAATTTTATATACCAGATCAAAGAGTTGTATCTTCTTCATCCTGAGTATATGCTCTTCTCTCTCTCTCGACATTGGTAGCTTCCCTAACTTTGGGTGCATACTTCTACAGTTTCAAATTCTTACCTCTTTCTCTCCATTTAAGCACTTCATGTGTTATTTCTCTACTCTAGCAGGACATAGTACTGAGACAAATTTTTACATCGAGGTCTCTTTCACTTTTTGACTCAAATCCTTTAGTTCTTTTGTTTGTGTCTATGTGTATGTGTTTTCACATGTTCTAACCCCATGATGTAATGGTTTTTTATGTTCTAACATTGTTGTCTTGTGTGCTTTTCTTATCTAAAATGTTTTTTTTTGTAGGTATTCATCATAGGGGCATGCTTCCTTGGTTCAAAGAGTTTTATGCTTCCTCTACAGTATCCTTTTGGCATTATGATGCTATTTATGTTTAGTATATTTCCTTTAGAATGCATATTAGTGTAGATTCATATGTCTACTAAAGTGGGGGAAAAATGTAATGTCATAAAATTGCACCCCCTTGTACCTCTCACACATACATTCTTGCATCTCAGCTTTTAGTGTCCACTCCCCTAGCACTTTTGTAGGCTCCAACCTTTTGCATCAGCCTTTTTCTATCTCAATATGCTCGAGACCCCTTTGCATCAGCTAACCTCGTGCGTCAGATTTTTGTCAAACCTCATGATTTTCTTGTTCTTGTCATTTTGTAGCATGATGTGTTTGACACTAGCATGCCATGCGGATGTTCGCACTTTGCGCTAGCATCCTATGACATTTCAACATGTTCCTAAACAAGCTATTCTGCTTATTGCTTCTTTCCACTTGTCAACCCTAATTTTCAATGCAGGATGGCCTTGGACTTTTGAAACTTTCACTCATGGAAGCTTCTTTTCCCTTCTATTCTCCCTTTAAATGTTATCTTTTTAATCTATTTGGTTTGTTGGATCTTTCTAGCTTTGGCTCCTAGCCTTTTCCTCTTCTCTTTGTCTTGCTATCTTGCTTGCACAACTCTTTACAACTTGCTACATCAGCACTCTCAAGCTCTTACAATGCTCTTTGCAGCTCTTGTGGCCCTTCCAGCTTTATCTGTCTCTTTGGCTTCCCTAAGCTTTGCAACTAATATCTCTCTTGTGCTTTTGAGCATCCTGGGATTTCACACATCCCCTATCAATTGCATCTTTATCTCATGATATAGGTTCTCCACCTTGAGTGGGGATTTCTTTTATCTCTCCACATTTTCTTACTTTTGTTCACTTTCACTATCTATCTAGTTGTCCGTGGAGGTGGGAACACTCAAACGGGTTTGACTCAGAGGGAAACCCCAATACAACTCTGCAACATTCTTCTCTGACCTTATGTATGCAAGTATTGAAAATATTTCCTTACTGGAGGCTTCATTACTTAGGTTGTTGTGAGAAGTTTCTATCTCTTATCCTCTTTAGTCTTATCATCTACTTCACTTTATTTCAGTTCTATTATATTCGGTTACTTTCTCACGTTCCAAGATTTCTTCATACTTAGATTAGAAGTATTCACTTTGCTATTTTCTTTGAAATTCTCAATTTCTGGTCCATACGAGACAATTAGGTGCCTCCTCGAATCCAAAGATGCCACACTCACATTCCTCTTATGCACTCACCGCCCTTTATTAAGAGCTCATTAGTCTCAGTCTTAAAAAACCTTGTGATACATACTCTTTTTTTATTCCCTCAAACTCTTGTTTTGTTCCTTGAGATGGGTTTAGGTAGTTTCCTCTGTGATCTCTCTCTTTGAGAATAAAGAGACTCATGCATAGATAATAGCCCTTCTCTACAATAAGTTATAGAATTAAAAAGATTAACAAAATATTTTAACTAACATAAAAACTATTAAGACCATTAAGGTAACCTTAGTTCAAAAATCCATAGAGGAAAGTGATCCTTGTGTACTATTGGATCCATTGATAAAGTTGACCAGCACTACTTTTGAATGTGTAGTAGTTTACATAATTTTCCTTTGTTCATAGTCACTATACACATTTCTTTTCATTATAATTAGATGCATAGGATCCAACAAAATAATGTTGCACATAATCTATTCTTATCCATCCTCATCATTCAGATAAACAGGAATTAGTATGCTTCCCTGTCTAATGGAGCTTTGATCCATATTGCATGTGATGACTACACTTGGAAATTGTGGCATTTTTTATTGATGTCATGGGCTCATTATATTCATTTATATGAACTTCATTAATTGCATTGGCAGGCAGGACCAATCAAATTGGAAAAAAAAGATTTATGTCTACATCTCAAACGGGTCCATCAACTATTCTCTACTTAATAGTATAAAATCCAACAACACTCTGCGAATATTTTTAAAAAAAATTGCAATAGTTCAAATCCATAGGAATAATAAAGCCAAATATATTACTGAAAGAAGACCATCTACACTACAAATTATTGTCAAGCTTGGTGAATTTTAGTTAAAGAGTAAATAACCAGGCTCAAATAAGTAGTTATTTCAACTACTTATTTGAGTATCTTCTTTCACTAGGATCTATTGAAGACCACTTATTGAATTTAACTAAAGAAATTTTTGTTTCTCCTCAATATTATAGTCATACTATTCTCCGAGTTAACAATGTGAAATTTAATAATACTCTTTGGTTTAATTAAGAAAAAAAAGAAATAACAATAATTCAAATTTACAAGAGCATTAAAGCATAATACATTATATAAAGAAGATCTAGTTAAAATTATAATTATAGTCAATCTTGGAAACTCATGCTCAAGAATGGAAGAAATTTTTTCTCCTTAAATTAAAAATATATAATTGTATGGAACTTAATACTTGTCATTTGTAAATGCTATTTTATATAGCTCCATGCCCTGAGTGATGCAGATATTAAAATTCAACTCTTTGGCACTGATTATACCATACAATTTGGGTAAATTCTTCAAAATAACCACTCTTACACTAATTAATCCTAGTGGATACACTTCTAGGCCAAACAATGATGGACACTTGGTTAACAAGATCAAACTACAAAATCCAACAAGGACCATCACCAGAAAAGGACAAGAATCTAACCTAAGACTTTAATTTCTCATTTGGAAGAATAAAGCATATTTCCTAAAAATCAAGAAATGTAGCATACAACAATAGGCCAAAAATAGGGAATTGTTTGAATAATGTCATTGTACTTCTCATAAATAGGTCATTGTATCTCATTATACTTCTTCTCTACCTCCAAGACTTTGTCACTTCCTCATTAAACTGTTCAATTTAGAATAACCATAGATTATAATATCACAAACCTTCAATTTTTTGTAGTAGAATTGGATATGCTCAATTGATAAAGTAGTGAATATGTACCAAACAAATGTGCCATATAAATGAAAATAATTCAGTTCACACATAAAATTTTTCAAATAATTAAAAGGAGATTAACAAATAAAAAATAAAATTTCCAAATAATACATTTTGCATATTTTCTTGAGCTCTTATTGATTCCACTAAATCTTTTCACTTACTAGAGTTAGTTTGTTTTCAAGATTAATTTCTTTTTCCCTCACCCTTTTAGCTTTATCTACCATATTGGGAAATAATTCCTCAATACACTTGATGGAACTCACCAAAATAATAGATTACATAGAATTAGAGAAGTCTATAAGAAAAGTGCAAGAGTGCAACAAGAAGCTAATTTTAATCAATCTTAGTGAAAGAAGATACTCAAATAGGTAGTTAAAATTAGTAACCACCTAACCCACCTATTCATGATGAGGAGTGGAGCTTTATTATGGCATGGTAACCCATGTTAAACTCCTTGTGAATCAATTATTCCAAAGCAAACAATGGACTGGTGAAAAAATAAATTGTGTTACAAGTTGCTTCATGAGATCTTATACCATTAGACCTTATATATGCTCAAGAAAACAATTGTTCTATTGTTAGAATGCAATACATTCTACTCAAGCATTAGGTATGTCATGGTAGGAAACTTGAAGCAATGGATGATATGAACATCAAATCTCCTCTAGGACTAGAACCAATATGGAAAGTGTTGCATAGAATGCATGCATCAATGTTACCCACTACAAGTTGGGCCTACTTAATAGATGGCTACATTCATAGGTTGGGCCTACTTAATCAATGTTCATATACAATCTATAGGCACCTAGAAAACACATCTTGACATATTAATGATAAAGTGTAGGTTGTGTATTCAAGATAGTCAGCCCAAACAAGAAGCTCAACCAAGAAAATATAATGATCAGCTATAGGTGTAAAGCAATAAGGGTTACTCATGTATTGAAGTATGTATAGTCCTCATCCACTAAACCTGTATGGCTGCATGCATTTAGAGTACTACATTAATTGAAATATTTTGAGTGCATCCTCATCAAATCCATGTTGTGCATATCGTCCAATCATTACATTCCATGAGATGGTATCTCTCTAGGGAATTTTCAACTACAACATCTAATAAAATTCCTCTATTATTTATGCTTTGATGGATGTCCATACAGGCTATTAAGATGCTCCTATTTTGGAACAAGAAGGGAGAATGTTGAAAATAAGTTGTGGAGTCTGGATTTACACCTACCAATCACATTTACTTTAAATTTTCTAAAGCTTTTTATAAAAAAAAAAACTAGTTTGTGGTTATCCTACAATCATTGCATTCCATGAGATAACCTTTCTTTGAGGCATTCTATTAAATAGTTTATGTTCCTTTTTTATTCTTCCACATTTTGCATACATGTCTACTAGAACATTTACACCTATAATATCTAAAAAAACTCCTCTTCCATGATGCTTTGATGGATGTTCATACGCTTTTCCAAAGCTCCCATTTTGGCACAGGTAAGGAGGATACCAGTGAAGGTTGTGGAATTTGGCTTTACACCTATCAATTGCATTTGCTTGAAAGTTTCTAAAGCCTTCCAACAAACCCATTTTATACATATCATGCAATCATTGTATTCCATGAGATGATAGCTTTTTTAGGAATTTTGTCGAACAGTTAACGTTCCTTGTTAATGCTTCCATTTTGTGTATGCATGTCTACTAGGAAAGTTGTGACTGTAATATCTGATACATTTTCTCTATCCTTTAAGTTTTGATGGATGTCCATATTATTCCAAAGCTCCCATTTTGGGTATGGGTAGGGAGGATGCTAGCAAAGGTTGCAAAATTTGGCTTTAGACTTGATAATTGCATTTTATTGGAAATTTCTATAGTCTTTTCAACAATTCCATTTTGTGCATGTCTTGCAATCATTGTAGTCCATGAGACCATATCTCTTTAAGGAACATTTTAAAACACTTAACATTCCATATCTATTCTTCCACATTTTGCATACATGTCTACTAGGGTGTTGCAACTACAACATTTGACAAAATTTATCTATCCTTTATGCTTTGTTGAATTTTCAATCCGTGTTCCAAAGCTCCCATTTCCACACAAGTAGGGAGAATGGTAGCAAAAGTTGTGGAGTCTAGATTTACACTATTGGCAACACAAGGGAAGACAACTAAGAGGGGCGGTGAATCAATTATCATAGAAATTATACAAATTAAACTTATTCTCAAATATGATAGATAAAAAAGAAACCATAAACCATCACCATATCAAAACACACATAAAACCAAGATTTTTATGTGGAAACCCTATTAGGGGAAAAACCACGGTGGAGCTTAATCCACAAGATTATACCTTGTTAAAATTATTACAAATGGGAAATGCACATGCATTCAAGCACACTTCCTAGAGCACACTGCTCAAATACAAAAGTCTTACTTCCCAAAGGAAGACTTGCTATCTTACAGTCACATTTAGATTACATCTGAAAGATTTTGAGTTGAGAAAATATCATCTTCTAATGCCTGATTACAGTTCTAGTTAAGCAAATAAAAAATTTCATCTACTCACTCTTCTTCACACTTTACTTCTGCTTTCGAAAGATTAGAACATTATTTTCACTTAGCACACAACATACATTGCACAACATACCATAAATAGTTGATCATATATATCCACAACTAAGGATAACACCAACTACATGTCAGCCCAAAAAAATATGAAATGTGTACAAACTATCGGCTCAAATCAATAAACAATTTGTCAATGCAGACCAAAAAATGTTGGGAAAAACATAGTAAGGACCCAAAACAACATCCTCAAATACAAAACACCTTCAAAAATTATGCCTCGAAGATCCGCAACACACTACAATCACCCTGTCGGTCATGATCATGAAAAAAATAAACTCATAGAAGAAAACCACTAATCATGGTCACAACGATCAATGTGGACCAACAAAACAGATAGAGCACAATCTAGAAACATCCACAAGCATCATGAATCACCACGGAAGCATCCTCAACAACTCAAATTACTAGAATCACATCATCTTCTTTTAGGAACACCAACTAAAGCAACATAGCAACTGTCAAAACACATATACTCATAACTAAATCAAATCTTCATGTGAACCTCTGAAACTTCATGTGGATAAACTAGATATACTTTTCAACAAACCCTTTAATTTGCAATCTCTTATCATCAATATATTGAGCTAGCCACCATACTGAACTTCATTGCACCACCAACAACCTGCAACTTATTTTATTACAATTTTCTCAATATCCTCGACATATATAGCCTTAAAGACATTAATGGCAATAGTGTTGAAATCAATGAAAAACACATATCATAAATATCCAACAATATCCCCCTTTGGCATTGATGGCACATGA
>VDFB02004800.1:11284633-11362616 GCA_007258455.2 Sequoia sempervirens | reverse complement strand
GCCATGTCTATCTCATGTCTCTCCTGTGCTCTGCTGGTCTCAGCCTCCTCCCCTCTCCCCTGCTGCTGACCCTCTGGGGATACGCATGCCTCCTGGATCCTCTCTCCCTGGATCTCCGCCCCCTATCTTGTTGTGCTGCAGCCCTACTGGCCTCATCCTCTTCCTCCTCTCCTCCATCCCCTCTAGATCTGCGCTGTAATCTCCTCCTCTTGGCTGCCCTATTTGGCTCCTTGGTTGCTCCAACAACCTCCTCTCTCCCCCTCCTAGCTGCCCTAGCTGGCTCCTCGGCTGCTTCCACCACCTGTTGTCCTCCCCTCGCCTGACCCCCTCTTTGTCGGCCTCGAGGTGCCGGTCCCTCTGCCCTTAGTCGTCTCTCATCTTTTGACCCAAACCCTAGTGCTCCCTCAATCAACACTACTAGGGTAATACGTGGCGGTGGATGTCGCCTGAACCATTGCTGGTATCGATTTGTCACCCTTACATCCCTCGGTCCCTCCTGCATGTCGGGGTATAGCCTAAATTGTAATGTCTCCAGCTCCTCCCACATCGCCTCCAGGCTCAATTGAGCCCCCCATGGCCGCTCCCGTGATAGTCCTCAGAATCTCACCCGCCTCGTGGGAATATCCTGCCTCACTCCAAACTACCTTGTCACCCGATTGGATCTGTGTAGCTCCATTATAATCGGAATCCGCCCAATAATATAATAGCGTGTGAAGAAATAACCGTTGTGTGCCGCCTCATCATCCCTCCAACCCCTGAAGCGCCGCAACATATAGGGATGCCACACTATCATCTCCTCCTGCACATCATCCAACAGTCTCCTCCACACATCCACATCTCTCACATCCCGATACTGCAGTATCACTCCTGCCTCTATCCCCCAACCCCAGGCCATGGCCTCTCTATCATCCTACTCTCCTAATCTGTGCACGATCGGTTTGGTCACCCTGATGTGCTCCCATGCCCAAACTTGTAGTAGTGTGACATGGGCCACACTCAGAGCTCTCTGATAACATACCCAATGCATGTCCCCCACTCGAACTCCCCCTCTCAGCCCTTGATGATATGTCAAATCACCTCGACAAATCTGAGGTGTAGGAATCGACTACTTCGATCTAACACCAAGATCTTGCTAATCAATCCTGCTAAGTATAACGACAGCACCGGTACCCTGCATGACAACATCCTATCCACATCCAACTGACCCCGCTGAACCGGTAGATCGTCACTACCGAAAACAACGTGCACAGACTCATCCAACGCCTTGCCCTTTGACTAGCACTCGCTAATCAGAAGCCTTGCTATAGGGAGCCTCAAAATCTGCCAAACATCCTCCAAGGTCACCGTCATCTCCCTCGTCGGTAGATGGAATGTCGATGTCTCTGAGTCCCAGCGCTTTATCAATGCTGTCAGCATGGCCCTGTGGGCCTTCATCGTCGGATAGGACAACATGTGCAATAGTCCTGCCTCTGATAGTCCCTAGTGCTCCACGCCTGTCATCCGTGCCACACATCTCGCTAAAACCTAGGACTATCTCTCTTGCGTCCGCAAACTCTCCACTTTCTACATCCATCATAACAACAGCTTGTAAGTTTTTTTTCCTCATGTCGTCTTGTCCTACAGTTTTTTAAACCACCCCCCTCTTTCCCCCCTTGGGATTCCCCTTGCCCCTTCCCCTTTTCTATTCATGCCTTTTTCCCTTCTTCGGTCTTCCCGACTTTGCTCTAGCCCCTTGGGCGGCCCCGCCCTGCACCCTGGCGGACCCGCCCGAGCTCATGTTCGGACCCGCCCCGAGCCCGTACGGACCTGCCCGAGCTTGCAGGTGGACCCGCCCAAGCTAGTTGGGTGGCGCTCTATCGAGCTCGGGTGGACCCACCTAGGACGGCTGGGCAGTGCTTCGCCTGGCCTGGGTAGACTCGCCCGAGCATGGGCGGACCTGCCCGTCTAGCTGGGCGGACCCGCCTGCACTTGGGCGGATCCGCCTGTCTGGCTGGGCGGACCCTCTTGCGCTCGGGCAGAGCCGCCCGCCTGGCTGGGCGGACTCGCCCACTCAGCTGGGCATATCCACCCAGGCCTGGCTCGACGCAAACCCCCACCCTTGTCCCACCTAACCTGAAACCTGCTAAAAGGGAAAAACAAACAGCAAAATTTTCTTTTTTCCCCCTAATCAATTTCAACCCCCCTCCCCCTCATCAAACCCAAATCCTTGTTTTAAAAAAGCAGCCAAATTGAACAGAAATCACTAGTAGGGTTTCAAACTCACTACGTGGCACTACACACTCTTGAAAAATCGTCATCTCTCAGCCCTCCAGGTGAATGATCTTGAATTGTACTCGGCATCGTGTCTCCCTCATTTGTGTGCTCTCTTCTTCTTGCTCCTCTCCTCACTTGGCAGGTTGTCCAAATGAGGAGAAATAACTACACCTTTTATAGTTTTTCCCTCCCTTTTCCACTTTTTAACTAAAGGAATTTTCCTTTTATTTAGCTTTTCATCTCAACTAATTCCATCCCCCTTTATCTTCTCGGGGCCGCCATTTCCACACTATAAGCCCGTTTTCCTCCGTTCAAGCGCCAATCTTCTCAATTTTTCGTGCTCTTTCCATCGACATATACGACCTCATCCTTTTGAGAAGTTGCCCGGGGCCCCCCTTTTCCGTCCTCGTCCCCGTCCCTGTCTCGAGGGGGCATACCCTACCATTCTCTCCCAATCTTCCATCATAAGCCTTCCCTTGCGAGCCCGGGGCAGCCCCTTTAATTCTCCTCTATTCAGGTAGTTCATAATCTCTCCCATGCTGGGGCATCTGATTTCCAGTCACTTCTTCCATAGAGTCGTCTGTGTTTTATTTTTCTTTGAAACCCTACTATCCTAGTAGTGTTTCAAAGAGGGGAAAAATGTAGACATCCAAATTTTACCACTTCCATATGGTCAAAGTCGTCTTCTTAATCATCCCATTGCTCTTTTGAAATAGTCCTCTTTGCTGATATTAATTAAATCATTCATTTAATTAATATTGTGTATCTTGCATAAGGTTTTCCAAAGTATTTAGTTTAATAAATACTTTTCCCCTATCTCCTCTCTAAATTAAATAAATGCATCACTTTATTTAATTTAGTCATATTAACTTTTGGAATTTTAAATTTACTTTTAAATTCCTATTTTCTCTCTCATTGTCACATCCTCAAACTTTTGCAAGTTGGCATTTAATCCCTCTTAGCAATCTAACCCTATTTTTTAGTTATAATTAATTTATGATTAAGATGCGCACACCCCTAATCATCATTAGGGTCCCATCCTCCATAATTTCCCACTTCCCTCTAATGAGTCCTTAATTAGTCTAATCAAGTACTTGCACAACCTTAATCACCTAATTAGGTCATCTCTAATCCCCATATCATTTATGGAATATGTTCTTAGTCAACTTCATTAAAAGCTTTATCTTTTTGAACAAGGCATCTCCATTCCCCATGTGAATTTTTAATTCACATTTAATCCCCCAATGCATTTAAAGTAATTTTAAATTCCTTCTCTCATCCCCATGAGAATATTTGAGGAATTTTTAATTCTCCATATGTCCTCTCACCCACATGGGGACAAATACCTCCTTTATGAGGAGATCTTGTCTCAATCCCAAGATACTATGTACCCCATCCATGTCATGTACTATCCTTCCACCTCATGTACACATCACCCATTTTAAGCCATATCAATTGCCACATGTCAAGATGTGAGGGCTTGTGAGTTCTCAACTCATTTTAGCCCTACATCTTGATCTTGGTGGCTCAATCTTGACCATCCATTTCCCTAGAGATTTCCAAAATCTCTATAAATACCCTCTCTTTTCTCTCATTTAGGGGAGATCATGCATTGTAGCCAAACTCCTGCAAAAATTTTCTAGAATCCATACTTAGCCATTTTCATGCTTGCACCCACTTGCATCCATCTTCATATCATCATCTAGCTTGCATCTCTTGCCATCCAAGGAGCATACAACACCGAAAATCAAAGAGCCAACCAAAGGATCGATTCGACACAAGGTAAAGGGTTCCATTTGTTGTCTTTATTTTGTGTTGAATAATCTTGAGGTGTAGGTTGTTCTTAGTGGTATTTGCATTACTTTGTTTGTTTCTCATATTCTAGCACATAGATTCGACCTATCACACATACATACATACATATATATACATACATACATACATACATACATACATATATATATATATAGCATAAAATTTGATCATTTATCTTATGCAAATTGAATCAATATCTTGTGGTTGGTTTCTTCTTAAATAATCATCTATTATTGTATAGTTTAGGATTAATGTGAGTGTGATTCTATGCCATCAAAAAATTCAAACTAAAAAATATTTTATAATGATGGATATAAATCTATAATCTAGAGATACATCCTAGTTATGGGATCCTTTAGTTATATAGTTTGATCAACTTGCTCCTTTTCTATAGCTACATATCTAACATTACCTCATTCTAGATTATCATGTCCTAATAATCACTATTTTTAATGTAATAATTGGCCCTAAAGTGTAGCAAAATGATCTTCCTTTGGCTATACTCATTAGTTAAGCTAGATGAGTCATTACATATATTATTGTAGCTAATAAAACATGGCTTCTATTTTTATATCAAACAATTAGTTCAATATAACACAAATGATTGCACAATCTCTCAATTTCTATTTATGTCAGAAAAAATGTATCTTTGGACATTTTTATGCTCATTTGATTCTTTCTTATGGATGCTGGTCTATTTTTTCCTAGATTTAATTTTGTAATGTGGTCAACACATTCACATTAGGTCTTGGACCCTTATGAATCATTAAGAATTCTATGATGTCTTGTAAAAGTGTTGTAACCCACTTTCACACTTTTCTAGGACCTTATTAATATAATTCACTTCAACAACCTCTTTATCACTTACCAAGTCTTATTTCAAAGTGTTGTAAAGATTTGTAAAAAACTTTCACACTTTTCTAGGATTGTCATCAATAATTTGACCATTTTCTTATGTTTAAATGACCCCTTAATACACTTTTTGGCCCTACTTAAGTGTGTTTCGTAGAATAATCCCACTAAACATCATTAAGTACACTTTATTTCTTCACACCCATTAAAGTTTCCCTAGTGGGACCAAGTCGCCACCTGGGGTGACTTAGACCCATTGGGTACAAAAAGAAATTATTTTAAATTTCTGGCGGGATATTATTCTCTTAACCTTGAGGTTGGCCTATGATGTGTTATTTTCGAGAATTTTTGAGAAATCAAGTATAAATAAATGGTTTTCCTCTCATTTTCACCCCCATCAACCTCATAATTCATTCTCAAGCAATCCATTCATTCACTCAAGCAATTATCAAGTCTACATCCATTGGAGCATCTACTTGCATATCTTTAAATTTCTACATCAAGGGTTTGGTGAGTTGTAGCATTGCATGTTGTTCATTCATCATTCTCTCTTTATTTCATTTCATTTTCAACGGTTTGATTACCAAATTGGGGTTTGACCAAGGAAAACCCCTATTCACTAACCCTTAACCCTTTTCCCCTCTTTGCATGTGTGTTTTGTAGGTATTGTATGCAGATTTGTCAAAGGGAAAGGTGTTAAAAGGTGTCATCATTCCATCAAAGTCATTCAAGTCAAAAAATCCCTAAGAGAAGCTTGGAGACCTCTTATAGCCCAATTTCTATAGAATCAGAACTGAACATTTGCCAAGAAGAGAAGTGTAGACCAAAAGCTACAGATTCTTGTCCCGAAATTCTTGAAAGTTGAAGGTGGACTAAGTCACCATCAGTGGTGAATTAGTCCCACTGCTAGGCCTAAAAGGTGATTTTTTACATTTTTGGATACCCTTTTGGCTGAAACCTATTCCAGTAGAATCTCCCCGAAATAGGACTAAGTTGCCCAAATTGGCATAAGTGTCCCAATTGGCCTCAACATGAAATTCAACAAGATTCTAGAGCCTCTCTGCATCACATTCAAGTTTCCAGGTGCACCTCTCTAGTTTTATTCATTTATGTTATTGTTTATTTGTATTCTTAGGTCATTTTTGCATATGACAATGTGTTTTCAAACACCAAGTTGCATTTCTTAGGTTTTGCATTAATAATTCATTTCCTTTTTTTAGTTCTTTGCATTTAGAACATTGTATTTAGGCATATTTCAATCGTATTAGCATTATTCTTGAGTGAACCCTCAAGTTTTTGTGCGATTCCTTTCTCCTTTTAGGTGAAAAACCATAGAAGTGTAAGAGAGCTCCTCCCTACAAAAATTTGGGGTTCATTTTGGTGAGCCTACGTTTAGAATATCTTATTTCTGATTTAGAGTGCATTTACATACTAGGAAACTTGCATTGACATCGCCTTTCATTAGGTTTGTTTAAATTGCATACTAGAGTTTTAAAAAATTCCATTAGTGAAAAGCTCATATAGCTTGCATTATTGCATTGCATTTAATTGAAAATCAACAAAAAATTTGCATTTTCATACTATATATGCATCTGAAAACCTAAAAAGCATAAAATTCCATTTAAAAATTCTAAAAATTCTTTAAAAAAATCACTACTTGGACTAATTCACCACAGTAGGCAACTTAGTCCACTTGCACATTCTGCGTTGTAATTATATAATTTTTTAGACCATTTTCTGCATTTTTGTTTTCTGTTATTGCATTTCTATTATAGTTTCCATATTTACTATTTTCTTCCATTTCTTACACTTAGTTTCCTTTCATTCATTTGCATCAAGGCTATGTGTTTTAATAAACTTTGGATTTCCTTAAAATCCTTAGTTGACATGTCAAGTTGTGCCTTTGGAATTGATCCTAATGACATTGAACTTCCTCATGCTCCTTTAATTCCTCATGAATGTCCTCCTTGTGATGTTGACTCACTGGAGAAGATGATGACAACATGAATAAAGTTCCTAAATGAATGCCTTGATAACCTTGAAGCTAATGCATCCTTTTATCCATCCATGAAACAACAAGACCTTCCTACAGTACCACCTCATGATATGTCTAGTTACTTACATCCTGAAACAAATGAAGGACCTAAGTTTCCTCCATTAGCTGAACCTAGTTCTTCTAACCAAGCAACCCATCAACCATTCTAGATAATTATGTCACCAATAAGTGTATATCTTGCTTGATATGGGAATAATTAACGATAATTTGGACTTAATGAGGCCTTTATTTAGTGTTGTGAGGTGTTTTACACATCCACACTAGGTCTTGGACCCTTGCAAACTAAATAAAATGCATTTAACAATGTCTTATAAAGGTGTTGTAAAAGAATTTCACACTTTTCTAGACTAATGGACCTATCTTTCCCCTAGTTCAATGATATAAAATGTATTTAATTGTATCTTCACATTAATCTAGAAGGCTTGTAAATTAAACTTAACTCTAATCTAGTGTTGTAATGTGTCTTACACATTCACATTGGATGTTGTGCCTTTCTAGGCTATGTGGACCTCATTTTAATGATGTAAAGTATATTTAATCAAAATTTCACATTAAACTTTGTGAACCTAGCTCTAATTACCCGTTACATCATCATTAGTAGGCCCCTATGGCCACATATTGTTCATCTCGAGGCTTAATTTGATCAAAGATCCAACTAGAACAACATAAAAATTGAAATTCTCCACTCGTCGACAATCCAGCTGGAAAAATAACCCTTGTGGGATCAAGCCGTTCATATGGGAAACTTAGTCCCATCTAGGTGGGACTAAGTCACCCAGCCTAGTGACTTAGTCCCATTTGGGCTATTTTCCAGGTTTGAGTAGGAAAAATTGGATTTTAAGTTTATTTTTCCTTCATGTCAACCTTGGGGATCAAATTAATGGGAAAATTAGGTGAATTGCATATAAATACAAGCCTCTAAACCCTAATTCATAACTCATCATCATTCATTCATCATTCATCATGCTCTCAAGTCAAGCAAGCTAGGGTTTTAGCATTCTAAGTCATCAAGGTAACATTTTAAGACATTTAAGGGTAGAATCTTCATCTAATGTTGCAGAAAATCAAGATCAATCATCATGGAAAGTCTCTAACTCCATTGTTTCGTGCTTCATTACATTATTTCTCCATTTTGGTTTAATTACCTAAAAAGGGGTTTGACCAAGGCAAACCCCCACGCCCTAACATCCAACATTTCTTTCTCTTTCCTTGTGTGTTTGCTGATTTAGGTATCTTGAAGGCTTGGAAATCATTAAAGATCAAGTTACAAAGTTGTTGAAGACATCTCCTTATTGACCAAGTCAAGAAATCAACAAAAAGTCAACTACAGAGCTAGAAATTAGATTTTCAGAGGCAGACACCTGTTTGAAACAAGAGTGTAGACTGAGGGCTTTTGTTTCCACTTTCAGATTTTCAAAAATTAAGAAGTGGACTAAGTCACCAATAGTGGCGAATTAGTCCCATTACACATGTTTTTTAGAGTTTTCTGTAGATCTGGATACCCATTTCGCTGAAATGGGCTATAGTGCAGTTTTTCAGATCTAGAACTAAGTTGCCTAGAATGGTCTAAGTGTCCCAATAGGCCAAATTTTTAGGATCAACAACATTTCCAGCCTCCATTCCAATCTGCAACACATTTCTAGGTGCACACATTTAGTTCTACAGATTTATGTTTTGTTTCATGGTCATTTCTAGGTCATTTAGTACATGTCTACATATCACAATGTGTTTTCAAACAACTTGTATTTAGTAGGTTTTGCATTAATAAGTCATTTATTTTATTAGTTTATTGCATTTAGACATTGTATCTAGGAATATTACATCCATCCTTGTGCACATTGATTGTGAGTGTAGAAATTGCCCATTTTGGCCCATCTTTCTCCTTTTAGGTGAAAAACCCTAGAAGTGTGAGAAATCCCTTGGGTGCCAAAATCTTTGTCCACATTTTGGTGAACCCAACTTTTGAACATTTTCTTTCTAATTTCAAGTGCTTTTGCATCCTAGGTTTAACCTGCATCAACATTGCATTAGGTGTTACATTGTTTAATTTGCATCCTAGGGTTTTAAAAATTGCATTAGTGAAAAGCTCATATAGCTTGCATTTTTGCATCATATTTCATTGGAAAACAACAAAAAATTTCATTTTCACACTATAGGTGCATCTGTGCATCTAAAAGCCATAAAAATCCATTAAAAAAATAAAAAAATCCCTACTAGGACTAATTCGCCACCTTGGGTGACTTAGTCCATGTTCACCCCTAAAACAACCTTTTATAGAATTGAAAACCCTATTTTAAAGCTTATGTTTGTTGTCCTTACCTATTTGTATCAGTTGGTTGAATTTCTGTAACATGCATTTCATTAGATCTAGCTTAAATTAGCTCATTGCATGCATGACTTAAAGTTTAAGTTTGCATTCTCATATTGTTACATAACATAATCAGTCAAATTGTCATCCTTAAAATCTAAAAAATTATATTCCTCTTTTGCATGTTTGCTTTAGCATGGTTACATTTCAAGTTTGTAGAATAATCGTTACATCATGTTTTCATTACAACACTCTATAATTATCATACTTCATGTTCTATTTTTAGATCTTATTGTGTGTTGTAAGAAAGTTTTGTTAAGTGCATATGAATATGAGGTCTTTTCCCCTCTCTTTTTGTTTGTCATCGATCCCTCTCCTAGTTTCCCTTTTGTGGGTGAGGTTTGTCTAGTAAAAGAAACCTTGGATAATCATAACAATCACTTTTTTTCTTCTCCTATCATCTCTCCCACTTGTGAAGAAGAGATTATAATGCTAGAAGAACCAATTGATGAGAGTTTTGAAAACTCGAGTTGTTTCTCTCCTCTTACCTCTCCTTTTAGATAAAACATTACTAAAATAGAACACATAATGATAAGTAATCATGACAATCACACAACACAACAAGAGACCATTAAAACCTACCTATGTTTATCTCCTAACATCTTCTCCTCTTGTGATAGTGATGAGGATATGTTAGTGTTAGATATGAAAACTTTCAAGATCTATGATAACCCTCTTTATGATCATTCCCCTACCTACCCTATTTTGTAAGACATTAGGGAACAAAGGAATGAAGTTGTAAATGATCATGATAATCATACTTGTATCTCCCATAGTTGTAAGGAAGATGCTTTGATGTTAGAAAACACAACCAATGAGATTCATGAGAATCTTAGTTGTCCCCTTTCACCTAAGAAAACCCTTATTGAGCACGATAATTCAACCATTGATAATTCCCCTACTTGCGATGAAGTCATTTTAGAAGAACCAATCCATGAATTTCAAGAACATTTGATTCAAAGTTATCCTAAAAAATTTCCTCCTAGGGAGAATACCATGGTGTTAGAAAATGGCAATGTGTCTTCCTTCACTAACGATAAAAAGGTGACTCTAGATTTCCCTTTATTAGAGATACATCAAACCAAGACTGCTGAGGTTATGAATGTGCGAGTGTCCATTAGATCCCCCTCGATTAATGGACCGCATACATACCTCGTGGGACATATTAAGAATCCTCTAATCCTTTACCCAGCTTCACACAAACAACAAACTCAAAACCAACCTAAACTCATCCTTTATCCACCTTCAAACAAACCTTCAACTCAAAATAAACCTAAACTTGTCCTTTACCCACCTAAGAATATTGTTTTGCAACAACTAAGTCATAATACCGTTGCTCATACATATCCCACTAGAAACAATCCACAACCACAACAACCCACCCCAACACCATTACTTTTTCCTAATCCCATCTTGCCTAGTGCTCCTCGATTAATTCCTAGGGAGTATGATCTTGTTGAACAACTCAAGAATACTCCAACAAAGATATCCCTATGGGATTTAATTCAAAATTAACCTAACTATCACACTATGCTTCAAATGGCTTTACAAAAAATTCCTATCCCTTCTCATGCACAACCAAATGACATAGCAGCCCTAATTCAAGGATTGAATGTTCACATTATTTTCCACCAAAGTGAAATCCTCCCTTTGGAAGTGCAAAAACAAAATGAAGCTCTCATAATCATATCTCAATACAAAAGAAAAGGGATAAGTTGAACCCTTGTTGACAATGTCTCATGGGCTAATGTGTGTAGTGTGACCCTTTTGGATAGGCTTGGTGTTGATAAATCAAACATTCAACCTGCCTCTTTATCTATTAGTGGATTTGACAGTGTAGGCAAACAACCACTTAGTGTGATCACTTTGCCTCTTACCATTTGGGAGGCTACATTGGATACACCAATTCATGTGTTATGCCTAACAATCTTTCATATAATCTCATTTTAGGCCAACCATGGATTCATACAATGAATGGCGTTCCTTCTACTCTTCATCGTAAAATCAAATACATCTACAACAACAAAGTATAGACACTTGACGCTGATCTCGAGCCTTATTGTGTCCTCCAACTTGAGAAAAACAAAGAAAATCCCTTGAACACATCAACATCAACTACACAAGTGGAACCCATACAAAAGAACAACAAACTAGATGATAATTGGGGTTCCTTAAACTTCACACCAACACTCATGGGCAAGTACCAAATCATAAACAAAGATTCAACTGAGGGAAATGAAAAATGCAGTCATGACAACACAAAACTCAGAAGACCCTTTGAAAGCATCCACCTCAACCACTTTAGACCAAAACATAACAAATTACACAACAACCTTTGACGAACACAACAACGAACAACAACCCAATCCAAAAGAAATGAAAAAATATTTATACAAAAGGTTATGAGCTTATGAAACAACTGGGATATAATGGAAAAGAATGTGGTGCTAGAGAACAAGGTACTCGTGTCCCCATCGACCCTAACACCCAAGAAACAACTCATGGTCTTGGTTATTGTCCTTTGATAGAAATCACCAAGCCTTCACTCAACATCAACACCATCACAAAACATCCTTCTAAGAAGACTTTAATAGTAGTGCATCCTAAATTGATAGACACTAGTGGTCTTGATGGTTTTCCTTTCAAGAAATGAAACAAACAAAGAAATCTTCGCTTAATGTCAATGTCACCTCATAAAACACAAATGATTTGGGTTCATTATATTTTACACCCTCCTGCAAAGGAGAGAACAAGATCTCACAATCTAAAGAGTCTTGTGTAAGTATGACATTTTACTAAGCAAGAAGTATCTTTCTCACAAACTACAAGAACAACTTCTACCATCAATCAAAAGGGTATCTTGTTGAGACTCCTCCAAAATCACTTGATATCCCTTCCTCCAAGAACTCAAAAGAAATTTTAATACAAGAATTCATTATGTGCCTATTATAGAGTTCATGGTCATTCTACTAATGAATGTAAGGCTTTGAGTAGTAAAATACATCTTAAGGAGTTTGGTATTCTTCCTCATGTGGGGGCACCCCATTCCTCTAATTGATACTGATTTTCACTCTAGCATGCATTTCAGCTCACCCTTGTCCTGCACTAAGTGGGGGCAAGGGGTTAGGTAGTCTTGTCCTCGTATGTCACTTGTCATTATCTCTTTTGGCTAGTAGTTCACCTTTCATGAACGTATAAGAGCAAGCTTGGGATGTGGATGACATGCCTTAATTTGGCTTGCATGTGACATACTCCCCTTTTTCATGATGTGGCTTATCTAAAACATATGAATTGGCATATGGCTTTTCGAATAATCTCTCATGTCTTCTTCTTCTACTTTAAAGAAATTGATCACAACAATGGTGTTAGCAATTGTTTTAAAGTGGGGGCATACATTAACACTCACATTTCATTGTGCAAATTTCTTTTTCTTGCAATTTCCTCTCTTGCAAGCATTAGATACAATGTTGCCTAGGATGAGACATTGCACTTGTCCTCTCTTGGAAACAAGATGAGACCATCTACACTTATCCTCTCTTGGAGACATTAGGCATGATGTTCCCTAAGATGAGACCTTGCACGAACTTTAGAAAAATACCTTTGAACATTCCTTACACTATCTTGCATTTACAATTTCTATGAGTGTCAAGCATACGAAGTTTTTCTTACTTCATAGAGCTTGAAGACCATTTTTGTATGGCACCTTATTAAAGTTATCAGGAGGTATAACTTTGGTATGGTTGAGCGGGAAGCCCATTCTGAGGCATGACTTTCCCCATAGCCAATTGCATGCGTGTGAGTACATATCGGCCATATGTGTCTCACCTTTCAGGACTTCTCAGCTAGTGGACATCTAAGAGTTTCGTCACCTCAGAGTGAGTATGCATTTTTGGAAAAATAGCCTAGATCTAATCCACATTGTTTTGGACAAAAGGTCAAAGCTGGATCCACCTTTTTTTTCATTTTTATTTTCGCTTTTCACTTCCTTCTAGTTCTTGCTACAAATTATTCACCTTGTGTGTCTCCTTCTATGCTTATGTTGGTATGACTTAGAATCATGGATCCTGGGGGCTTGACCGATGCCTTGATCTTTGTCATCCACATTGTTATGATTGGACTCTTCTTGAATGTCTACTTTAGTGTGAGTTTGAAGCAAGTTCATCCTCTCACTAAAGTGGGGGCTTAATGTGTTGCCAAAAAGTGTATATCTTACTTGATATGGTAAATTGAACTTAATGAGGCCTTTATTTAGTGTTATGAGGTGTTTTACACATCCACACTAGGTCTTGGACCCTTGCAAACTAAATAAAATGCATTTAATGATGTCTTGTAAAGGTGTTGTAAAGTGTTGTAAAAGACTTTCACACTTTTCTAGACTAATGGACCTATCTTTCCCCTAGTTCAATGATATAAAATGTATTTTATTGCATCTTCACATTAATCTAGAAGGCTTGTAAATTACACTTACCTCTAATCTAGTGTTGTAATGTGTCTTACACATTCACATTGAATGTTGTGCCTTTCTCGGCTATGTGGACCTCACTTTAATGATGTAAAGTATATTTAATCACACTTTCACATTAAAATTTGTGTTTGTAGCCATAATTACCCTTTACATCATCATTAATAGGACCCTATGGCCCCATATTATGCATCCCAAGGCTTAATTTGATCAAAGACCCAACTAGAACAACATAAAAACTAAAATTATCCACTCCCCGACAATCTAGTTAGAAAAATAACCCTTGTGGGACCAAGTCACCCATCTGGGTGACTTAATCCCATCTAGGTGGGACTAAGTTGCCCAGCCTGGCAACTTAGTCCCATTTGGGCTATTTTTGAGGTTTGAGCAAGAAAAAATGGATTTTAAGTTTATTTTTCCTTCATGTTGTCCTTAGGGATCAAATTAACGAGAAAATTAGGTGAATTGAATCCTATAAATACAAGCATCTAAACCCTAATTCATAACTCAATTATTCATTCATCATTCATCATGCTCTCAAGTCAATCAAGCTAGGGTTTTAGCATTCTAAGACATTCAAGGGAAGAATATTCATCTAATGTTGTAGAAAATCAAGATCAATCATCATGGTAAGTCTCTAACTCCATTTTTTCAAGCTTCATTACATTACTTCTCTATTTTGGTTTAATTACCTAAAAAGGGGTTTGACCAAGGCAAACCCCCATGCCCTAACATCCAACATTTCTTTCTCTTTCCCTATGTGTTTGTGGATTTAGGTATCTTGAAGGCTTGGAAATCATTTAAGATCAATTTGTAAAGTTGTTGAATACATCTCCTTGTTGACCAAGTGAAGACATCAACAAAAAGTCAATTATAGAGTCAGAAATCAAAGTTTCGAAGGAAGACACCTATTAGAAATGAGAGTGCAAATTGAGGGCTTTCATTTCCACTTTCAGATTTTTAGAAATTCAGAAGTGGACTAAGTCGCCAATAGTGGAAAATTAGTGTAACTACACATGTTTTTCAGAGTTTTTGGTAGATCTGGATGCCCATTTGGTTTAAACAGGCTCCAAAGTAGTTTTTCCAAATTTGGGACTAAGTCGCCCAGCTTGGCACAAGTGTCCTAGTCAGCTTTTCTAGTCAATTCTATAGAATTCTAGGGCCTCTCTACATCAGAATTTAGATTTTAGGTGCACCTCTCCAGTCTTGTTTAATTTTGTTATTGTTTACTTGCATTCTTAGGTGTTTTTGCATACATCATTGTGTTTTCAAACAACTTGCATAACTTAGGTTTTGCATTAATAATCATCTTTCTTTTTTAGTTTATTGCATTTAGAAATTGTATTGAGGTATATCGCATCCATCCTTGCATTTATTTTGCGTGTAGATATTATGCATTTTGGGTCTATTTCTCTCCTTTTAGGTGAGAAACCCTAAAAGAGTTAGAGAACCCTTGGATACCAAAATCGGTGTCCACAATAACAAAGTTACAAATACTCCAATCAACCTTGAAGAAAGCTATTGAAAAGGTTTTACCATTTAAGTAAACAAGGATGTGACACAACAACTAAACACGACATTCATCAAATCTTAGAGAAAAATCCAAAAGATGAAAACACAAGGTTAGGATATCAAGATCCCTCTCATGACAACAAGCCTCCTAGAGAATATTGGAGACTTCGTGGTGATGGCATGGTGATCTTTGATTCCCCTCTTGATCTGAATGTCCTTCTTCCTCGAGGGCAACCCTTACCTAATAACAATGACAAGTATGAGAGGATCCCTTTAGGTCCTCCTCCTTCCATTCATGAAAAGGGTGAATCCAACAAACACAAGAGGCCTTATAAGTTACAAAAACTCAAGTTGCATCTCCATCCACCACCTGAATGTGAAAGGAAATTAAAAATACTTTTAAACAAAGGAATCACACTATTACCACCTATGAATAGGTTGGTGATCTATCCTTAAGATGCTAACATTCCACATTGTGCATATCATCACATTCTTGGACATAGAAGTGATGAGTGTCACCAATTGAAAGAAATACTAAGAAAGTATCATTTTGATGGTGATAATTTCTATCCAATAATTCCATAAACCACCACTGAACACCTCATCATGTAATAGTTGTAGAACATTCCCTTCTCACTATTGCATGACCCTTCCCATCACCTATCTCAAATCATTCTTGTCTTGCACTCAATGGGAGCAAGAAATTGCTAGCCTTGTCCTAGTAATGCATTTGTCATTGTCCCTAAGATGTGTTATTCACCTTCCGCTTATACCGATTGAGATTGGGAGGTAGATGACTTGCTTGATTGCTGACTCACATTTTCCTTACTAGTCTTTTTCATATTATTTTTCTTTTTCCTTTGAGTGTTTGCATGTGCGTAACATGTTCCCCCACAATGTTATGTTTGATGTTATCTCTCTTTGTGCCATTCCTCTATTTTTACCTTCATTCTTCTATATGTCATACATCGCTTTTGCCTTTTCTTTTGTATTTTTCTTGTGTTTTCCTTTTGGGGATGATGCAAGGCATTGAGACCAAAATGTCTCTTTCATGTTGACCCAAAATACCCCTTTTTTCTTTTTCTTTTTCTTATGTTTTCCTTTTGAGGATGACACAAGGCATTGAGACACCCCATGTCTCTCTCATGTTGACCCAAAAGCTTTTCCATTTTCCTTCGCCTTTTCATTTTCATTTGGCTTGTGTTTTCCTTTTGGGGATGACGCAAAGCATCAAGACATCCAATCTCTCTTCCATGTTGACCCAAAAGGATCGTTCTTTTTCTTTGTTTTTTCTCTCTTTGTGTCATTCTTTCAGTTCTATGTATTTAGGGAATGATGACAGTTCCGAGCTCTCCAAATAACATTGCAGCAAGAACTAACTCAGACCCCAAATCCATAGATCCCTTATGTGTTTGGTGTTTTCCTTTTAGGGGCAACCCCTTTCTTTTCTTTTTTCTTTCCTTTACATGATGTAGCCTTACTCAGAAATGTATGAATTAGCACAGGGGATTTCCAAGTTGGCTCTCATGTCTTCTTTCTTTTTGCATTCTTCATTTGCTACTTCAAAGTAATTTCTCACAGCACGGTGTGTAGCAATTCCTTTAAAGTGTGGGTATACATTGTCATTATCATTTTGCATTTTTTCTTGGTTCTTAGTGTAACCTTTTTACTTCATACAATACATTTTGTTGCTTTGTGGATGACATTGGGTGTGATGTCCTTCATGAGCGTGATCTATCTTAGCATATTACATTCCTCTTGGTGGCTTGATGTGACACACTGCATCCCCTAAGTGTGAATCTTCTATTCTTTGATTGGTACTCTCTTGGAGACATTAGACACAATGTTCCCTAAGTTATAGACCTCGCATGAATTAAGCAAGGCTCCTTTGAACATCCTTTTGCATGTTGCATTTTGCATTTGTTATATGGTCATCTTGCATGCTTGTGGTGCCATCGCGTATGTTCATGAGCCCCAAGCATACAAAGTTTTTTTTGTCTCATGAAGCTCGAAAAGTCATTTTATTTTGTGGTGTCTTATTAAACTTATCAGGAGGTATAAATTTGGTATGGTTGAGTGGGAAGCCCATTCTGAGGCATGACTTTCCCCATAGCCACCTGCATGTGTGTGAGTACATACCAACCATGAGTGTATGTTTCTCACCTTGTAGGCCTTCTCACTCGGTGGATAGCCATGAGTTTCATTGTCTCAGAGTGAGTATACATTTCTTTTTTTTAGAAAAACAACCTAGATTTAATCCACAACGGGATGGACAAATGATCGAAGCTTGATCTGACTCTCTCTTTTCTCTATCCTTTTCTCTCTATCATTATTTTTCATCATTTTCATATGTGTTCCTTTGTGCTAATGTTTGGTCTACCATGGGATCTTGATCCTGTGGGATTGATCACCCCTCTTGATCATTATTGTCTCATCTTACTAGCATGGGTGCATTTGGATCCCTCTTGATATGCATGTTGGGCTACTTTAGTGTGAGTTTGAAGCAAGTTCATCCTCTCACTAAAGTGGGGGCTAAATGTGTCAAAAAAAATGTATCTTTGGACATTTTTAAGCTCATTTGAGTCTTTCTTATGGATGTTGGCCATTTTTTTCCTAAATTTAATGTTGTAATGTGGTCAACACATTCACATTAGGTCTTGGAACCTTATGAATCATTAAGAATTCTATGATGTCTTGTAAAAGTGTTTTGAAGTGTTGTAACCCACTTTCAAACTTTTCTAGGACCTTATTAATATATTTCACTTAAATAACCTCTTTTTATCACTTTCCAAGTCTTATTTCAAAGTGTTGTAAAGAGTTGTAACAAACTTTCACACTTTTCTATGCTTGTCATCAATAATTTGACCCTTTTCTTATGTTTAAATGACCCCTTAATAAACTTTCTGGCCCTACTTAAGTTTGTTTCATAGAATAATCCCATTAAATATCATTAAGTACACTTTAATTCCTGACACCCAATTAAATTTCCCTAGTGGGGCCAAGTCACCACTTGGGGCGACTTAGTCCCACTGGGTACAAAAATCAAAATTATTTTAAATTTCTGGCAGTATATTATTCTCTTAACCTTGAGGTCGGCTTGTGATGTGTTATTTTTGGGAAATTTTGAGAAATCAAGTATAAATAAAGGGTTTTCCTCTCATTTTCACCCCCTTTCACCTCATAATTCATTCTCAAGAAATCCATTCATTCATTGAAGCAATTATCAAGCACTTTGGAATTATCAAGTCTACATCCATTGGAGCATCTACTTGCATATCTTCATATTTCTACATCAAGGGTTTGGTGATTTTTAGCATTGAATGTTGTTCATTTATCATTCTCTCTTTATTTCATTTCATTTTCAAGGGTTTGATTACCAAATTGGGGTTTGACCAAGGCAAACCCCTATTCACTAACCCTTAACCCTTTCCCCTCTTTGCATGTGTATTTTGCAGGTCTTGTATGTAGATTTGACAAAGAGAAAGATGTTAAAAGATGTCATCATTCCATCAAAGTCATTCAAGTTAAAAAATCCCTAAGAGAAGCTTTGAGACCTCTTACAGCCCGATATTTGTAGAATTAGAATTGGGCATCTGTCAAGAAGAGAAGTGCAGACTGAAAGCTATAGATTCCTGTCCCGAAATTCTCGAAAGCTGAAGGTGGACTAAGTCACCATCAGTGGTGAATTAGTCCTACTGCCATGCCTGAAAAGTGATTTTTGCATTTTTGGATACCTTTTTGGCTGAAACCTATTCCAGCAGAATCTCCCCGAAACAGGACTAAGTCGCCTAGCATGGCGTAAGTGTCCTAGTTGGCTTCAACATCAAATTATGTAGGATTCTAGAGCCTCTCTACATCACATTCCAATTTCCAGGTGCACCTCTCTAGTTTTATTCATTTTTGTTATTTTTATTTGCATTCTTAGGTCTTTTTTGGATATCACAGTGTGTCTTCAAACAACTTGCATTTCTTAGTTTTGCATTAATAATTCATTTCATTTTTTCAGTTCTTTGCATTTAGAACATTGTATTTAGGAATATTTCAATCATATTAGCATTATTCTTGAGTGAACCCCCAAGTTTTTGTGGCATACCTTTCTCCTTTTAGGTGAAAAACCCTAGAAGTGTAAGAGAGCTCCTCCCTACAAAAATTTGTGGTTCACTATTGTTAATTAGAATTTAGCTTAACATCAGTATGTACTACATTAATTAATAATGTATTTAACATTTTATCTTAGCTTGTGTCTCTCTACCTATTATTTCAATTCTTTAAGAGATTAAGTTCATTATTTTACAAATTTTATAATGTATGTGTAGCTATTATCCAATTATTTTGATCTTACCCATTCTCAAAACTTAGACCTTTCTAAGGATAAGAAAAATTTTTGAAGTAAAAGAAACAGTATAAATGCATAAACACATAAATATTTACCCCAAATTACGTTCAAACTCCATGATTGAACTAGAATAGGATGCACCCTTGGAAGTCCTATTGGTATGCTCTTAATAGATGAAATATGGTTGTTTATCAAACCAAAAACATGATGATAGGATAAAGATGGTAGAAATTTGGAAAACATAAGATTGGATGAAGATTGATTGATACAAAATGAGAGAAAATGCCTCAATTTATAGACTTTTGATTGGTGAAACCAATGGTTCAAATGCATTGACTAAATCGAGGGTCAAGATTGAATGAGATGATGGAGGCTTAGCCCTATGAAAAGTGTCACAAGAGGAAAGGATGTGTAATAGTAAAGTGTGCTCACACATTGGAACGAACATGAAAGAGACATTTCTATGACATTTGTAAGAGGTAGGGTGGCTTGGGACAATGGCATGTCTATGACATGTGTAAGAGGTAGGGTGGTCTCACATGTGTGAGATATGCTTGAACACATATGTGAGAAAGGTGTGGGATAGGTAGGCTAGGACACTTGTCACATGGTGACAAGTTTAGATCTTTATCCATGTAGATGGATTTAAAGGCTAAGTTTGAGTGAAAAGGATTGATGGTGAGGTGAAATTGAATAATGGAGAAGGTAATATTAATTAATTTAGTTGGAAAATTTTGGGATAAGGATATTGTTAATTAAATAAATTATAAATTAATTAAATAAATAGTATATTTATTTAATTAAATATTAGAATAACCTAGGATCCCACATAGGAAACGAAGTTGACTTGGGCTATAGGTTTTCTCCCCACAGGTTTCAAGTTTGAATTTGAGGCTCGGGCTTACTTGATACACATGGTTTGTGGGCTATTGCGTGCATCCCTACGAGACTAGTCTTGCCTCCTCTTGCCCCATAAAGGGAACACACTGGGCTAAGTTGTGGGGACACCCTTGGTTACCAATATATATATATATATATATTAAAATAAGGGGACAAAGTTAAATTATTTAAATAAATAATAATATTAGTGGCAGATATGGATAATGGATAAATTAATTAAAAAATTAATAAATATTTATTTAATTAAATATTAGGATAGGTTAAGGTCACATTTCAGATGTCTGTGTAATTCCATTCATGCAACTTATTGCGCTGAAAGCGTTCCCTCTATGAGATGAACCGATTTTCTTTTGAGATCTACGGTGGGAAATGCTAAAGGAGGATACAAGATGATGAGACTGTTCTAGCCTCATGCCAAATCCCTAATAATAATGGTGAGATTAAAGGCATGACTAGTTTATCAACAACATGCAAATTCTTTTGTCTCTCAGCATCCAAATCTGGTACACCTCTATCACTGCACTTCTTCAAAGGGAAATAGTTTGTTTCTTATTTATGATTATGTGAAAATGATACAGTAGAAGATCTTTTCCATGGAATAAAGAAAGGAAAATTCTTAAATTGTATAAAAATTTTAAAAATTTGCATGGAAATAACTTTAATACCATGGCATTTCTTCACAAATAAGAGCCCTGCATATTTCATGTATATTTTTTAATTATTTGATAATGATGTCTTCTATGCTTTTTATGCCATTATATCAGTATGGTTTCTGCCATCATGAGCATGTAATCCTATAATTATAAGCATATGTGTTTCAGCCATGTACATAGTAGGATTGGAATACTCTATATTATATTCCATGTATACCACTTAATATATGCTTTGTATGGATTTGTGCTTATAACACCCTATCAGAGATGTAGTGTAAATCCAGACTCCACAACCTTTGCTACAATTCTCCCTGTTTGTGTAGAAATGGGGGCTTTGGAACATGGTATGAAAATTCAACAAAGCATAAATTAAGAGGTTATACAATGAAGTTCATTGATGTCAACACTATTGCCATTAATGTTTTAAGGTTGTATATGTCGAGGATATTGAGAAAATTATAATAGAATAAGTTGCAGGTTGTTGGTGATGAAGTGAAGTTCAATATGGTGGCTAGCTCAGTACATTGATGATAAGAGGATGTAGATTAAAGGGTTTGTTGACAAGTATATCTAGTTTATCCACATGAAGTTTTAGAGGTTCGCATGAAGATTTGATTTAGTTATGAGTATCTATGTTTTGACAGTTGCTCTGTTGATTTAGTTGGTGTTCCTGAAAGAAGATGATGTGATTCTAGTAATTTAAGTTGTTGCAGATGCTTCTGTGGTGATTCATGATGCTTGTGGATGTTTCTAGATCACACTCTATCTATGTTATTGGTCCACATTGATCATTGTGCTCATGATTGGTTATTTTCTTCTGTGAGTTCATGTTTTTCATGATCATGGCCGACAGGGTGATTGTAGCATGTTGTGAATCTTCGAGGCATAATTTTTGAAGGTGTTCTATATTTGAGGATGTTTTTTGTGTCCTTACTATGTTTTGGCTAACATTGTGTGGCCTACATTGATAAAAAATTATTGATTTGGGCTGACAATTTGTACACATTTCATATTTTGTTGGGCCAACATGTAATTGGTGTTATCCTTAGTTGCTGATATGTATGATCGACTGTTTATGGTATGGTTTGCAATGTATGTTGTGTGCTAAGTGCGAATAATGTTCTAATCTTTCGAAAGTAGAAGTAAAGTGTGAAGAAGAGTGAGAAGATGAAAGTGTTTATGTGCTTAGCCAAAACTGTAATTAGGCATTAGAAGATGTTATTTTCTCAATTCAAAATCTTTCAGATGTAATCCGAATGTGACTATAAGATATTGAGTCTTCCTTTGGGAAGTAAGCCTTTTGTATTTGAGCAGTGTGCTCTAGGCATTGTGCCTGAATGCATGTGCATTCCCCATTTGTGATACTTTTAACAGGGTAAATCTTATGGATTCACCTCCACCGTGGTTTTTCCCCTAACAGTGTTTCCACATAAAAATCTTGGTGTTATGTGTGTTTTGATGTGGTGATGGTTTATGCTTTCTTGTTTATCTATCAGATCTGAGAATAAGTTTAATTTGTATAATTTTTGTGACAACTGATTCACCCCCTCTTAGTTGTCTACCCTTGTGTTTCCAACAATTGGTATTAGAGTAGGTTCCTCTGGAGAAGCTTGACCGCTTGAGGTGATCTAGGATGGTGACATATAAGAAGGATAGTCTGAGATTTGATGGAACTAATTATTCTTTGTGGAATACTTGAATGGAGTGTCATCTGAGATGCATTGGTGAACCTTACTGGACAATTGCAAAGAATAAGTATATCATTCCACATAATGGTCCTTCTACTATAGGTTAGATTAATGAAGCCGAGTATAATATCAGGGCTAAGGAAGCATTTTTGAGTGCTCTAACTGATTCTGAGATGACAAATGTAATGGAGTTGAAGACTTCTTATGAGATCTAGAAAAAGTCAGAAACTTTGTATGAAGGTCATACCCATGTGAAGATTGCTAAGTTGCAAAGCCTGGAAGGGAAATATGAAACGTTGAGAATGGGTGAAGATGAGAACATCACTTGTTTTATGCAAAGAGTGAATGAACTTGTGTGTAGTATTAGATGTGTTGGTGGAACAATGGAAGAATCAGAGATTGTTTCCAAAGTGCTCAAATCCTTACCTGCTACATACAAACACAAAGTTGCTACTATTGAGGAGATCCAGACTGTGACAAATGTAACCAGAGACATGTTGATTGGTAAGCTTGTTGCTTTTGAGTTAAGTGAGTTTAGTGAATCTCTTCCTAAGAAAGAATCTGCATTCAAAGCTACTATCTTCATAAAAGATAAGTAGAGATATGATCCGGGAGAAAGTTCTTCTAGAAAATTGTCCAAGTATGAGTAGGAAATGAGAGACATTGAAGAAGAAGAGAGAAAATGAGATGAGCTTGAAGCACTTATTATCAAGAGGGTAGCCAGAGGAGAAGGTAATTATAAAGGGAAATTGCCTCTTAAATTTTTTTCTTGCAATAAGATAGGTCATTTTTCCTCAAGGTGTTCGGAAAGAGTTCCTAGGCCAAGACCTAACAAGCCTAGATTCCAAAGAAAGTGTTATTATGTTGTTGATGAAGGTGTGGCAGATGATTAATCTGATAAAGGGAATTTAAGTGAGGATGAATGGGTATTTATTGCTATCAAGGAAAATGATCCAATACCTATTGAATCTTCTAGTTGCATAAATGTGGAGAAATCTCTAGCTACCAGAGTTGAAGAAAAGATGAATGGGTGATTGACAGTGGATGTTCTCATCACATGATAGGTGATCAAGTAAATTTGTGAGCTTGGAAAAGTATGATGGTGGTGTTGTAAGATTTGGTGATGACAGAGCTGGTGTAATCCATGGCAGAGGATCCATTTCTCTTGATGGTAAGCATAATACTGATGATGTTCTATATGTGGAAGGATTGAAGCATAATCTCTTAAGTGTTGGACAAATGGTTGACAAGGGACACAATCTTCAATTCAAGGATGGAAAGTGTAGAATATTGGGGAGTTCCAGAAATGTGATTGCAACTAGTATAGAAATAAAAGGTAATATATTTGACCTAAGTGCTACTAGTAAAAGTTGTTTGATTGCTCAAGTTGATGAAAGTTGGTTGTGGCATAGGAGATTATGTCATGTAAACTTTTACAATATTATCAAGATAAGTTCTACTCAGGCAGTGAGAGATCTTCCTAAGTTGATAAAGCCTACTAATCCTATATGCAAGGAATTTCAGTTAGGGAAGCAAACTAGAGTTTCATTCCAAAGCAAACATCATTTTTTGAATGAAATGTTGGAGCTTGTGCATACTGACTTGTGTGGTCCTTCTAGAGTCAGAAGTTTACAAGGAGACATGTACTTCATGTTACTTATTGATGATTATTCTAGATTGATGTGGGTTACTTTCTTAAGGGAAAAATTTGAAGCTCTAGATAAATTCAAGATTTTTAAGGCTATGGTTGAGACAGAGGTAGGTTTGAAGAATAAATGTTTGAGATTAGATAGAGGTGGTGAATTCACTTCCGGTGAGTTTAATTCTTTTTGTGAAGAGCATAGGATAAAGATAGAATTATCTTCCCCATAGACTCCTCAGGAAAATGGAGTTGTGGAAAGGAAGGACATGACAATTCAAGACATTTCTAGGACCATGATGCTAGAAGGAAATTTTCCACATATCTATTGGAGAGAAGTTGTGAGTACTGTCGTTTACACTCTCAACCGGGTACATGTCAAAGGTGATACTAGTAAGACTCCTTATGAGCTAAGACTACTATTAGATACTTCAAAATATTTGGAGTAAATGCTATATCAAAAGAGATGAATATATAGGAAAGATTGATGCTAGAAGTGATGAAGGAATCTTTCTTGGTTATTCTACTAAAAGTAAAGCTTACCGGTGCTACAATAAGATATTGAAGAAAGTAATTGAAAATGATAATGTTAAGGTTGATGAAGACACAGTTAGACCAACTTGTGGATATGATTCAGATGATCAGAATGACAGTTTAGATAAAGGAAAGAAAGTTTAGATTCTAAATCAAGTTCAGATAATTCTAATGAATCTTGAAAATCAAGACGAAGAAACTACTGAAAGTGTAGAAGTGAGATCACAAGATCCTAAATTTCAAGAATACCCTAAGACTCTAAGGTATGTAAGACTAAATCATTCAAAAGATCAGATTATAGGTGATAAGAACAAAGGTGTTCAAACTAGGAGAAGAATTGTAGAAGAATATTGTTTGATCTCAAAGACTAAGCCTAATTGTGTTAATGAAGCATGCAAAGATGAACATTGGTTGGAAGCAATGAAAGAACTACTACAAATTGAGAAGAATGATACATGGATTCTTGTTCCTAGACCTAAGGACAAAAATGTAATTGGAACTAAATGGGTCTTTCAGAAAAAATTGAATGAGCAAGATGAATTTGTTAGAAACAAAGAAAGAACTATGTGTAAAGGATATTCTCAGATGTAAGGAATTGACTTTAAAGAAAAAAATTCTCTCGTTGCTAGGATTGAAGTTGTGAGACTATTTCTTGCTTATGCTGCATACAAAAACTTCAAGGTTTATCAAATGGATGTCAAGTCAACATTTCTAAATGGTGAACTGGAAGAGGAAGTGTATATTGAGCAACCTGGTGGATTTCAATTGACTGATCAGGGAGATATGGTTTGTCAGTTGAAGAAAGCATTGTATGGACTTAAGAAAGCCCCAAGAGCATGGTATGCTAGATTGGACAAGTATTTGTTGAAGCTTGGATTTAAGGATACTTTTGAGTATCTTAGAGGGAAGCTAGGGGTGATTACCCCTCCTAATCAAAATTAAGATGCATTGACTTGCATTAGTATGTGTATTTCATAGTCATATCTTGTGATCCAGATTGATGTTGTGGTGGTTGCTACTCAGGGGGAGTAGACAAATGTTCAGAAATGTTGTTCAGAGCCTGTGTGGATAAAGATAATGTGTACCTTTATCGTTGATGTCAAAGGGGGAGAAGAGTCATGTGAAAAACTGTGAAAGATTTAAGGAGAAAAGAGTCAAAATCTAAGGGGAGAAAGTGCTAAGAGAAAGTATCATTGATGGTGTTTTTCACATCATGTGTTGCCATCAATGCCAAAGGGGGATATTGTTGGATATTTCTGATATGTGTTTTTCATTGATTTCAACACTATTGCCATTAATGTCTTTAAGGCTATATATGTCGAGGATATTGAGAAAATTGTAATAAAATAAGTTGCAGGTTGTCGGTGGTGTAGTGAAGTTCATTATGGTGGCTAGCTCAGTATATTGATGATAAGAGATTGCAAATTAAAGGGTTTGTTGAAAAGTATATCTAGTTTATCCACATGAAGTTTCAGAGGTTTGCATATGTGTTTTGACAGTTGCTATGTTGCTTTAGTTGGTGTTCCTGAAAGAAGATGATGTGATTCTAGTAATTTGAGTTGTTGAGGATGCTTCAATGGTGATTCATGATGCTTGTGGATGTTTCTATATTGTGCTCTATCTATTTTGTTGGTCCACATTGATCGTTGTGATCATGATTAGTTATTTTCTTCTGTGAGTTTATTTTTTTCATGATCATGACCGACAGGGTGATTGTAGCGTGTTGCAGATCTTCAAGGCATAATTTTTGAAGGTGTTTTGTATTTGAGGATGTTGTTTTGGGTCCTTACTATGTTTTTCCCAACATTTTTTGGTCCGCATTGACAAATTGTTTATTGATTTGAGCCGACAGTTTGTACATGTTTCATATTTTTTTGGGCTGACATGTAGTTGGTGTTATCCTTAGTTGTGGATATATATGATCAACTATTTATGGTATGTTGTGCAATGTATGTTGTGTGCTAAGTGAAAATAATGTTCTAATCTTTCAAAAGCAAAAGTAAAGTGTGAAGAAGAGTGAGTAGATGAATTTTTTTATTTGCTTAACTAGAGCTGTAATCATGCATTAGAAGATGATATTTTCTCAACTCAAAATCTTTCAGATGTAATCTGAATGTGATTGTAAGATAGCAAGTCTTCCTTTGGGAAGTAAGACTTTTGTATTTGAGCAGTGTGCTCTAGGAAGTGTGCTTGAATGCATGTGCATTTCCCATTTGTAATACTTTTAACAAGGTATAATCTTGTGGATTAACCTCCACCGTGGTTTTTCCCCTAACAGAGTTTCCACACAAAAATATTGGTTTTATGTGTGTTTTGATATGGTGATGGTTTATGCTTTCTTTTTTATCTATCATATTTGAGAATAGGTTTAATTTGTATAATTTCTATGACAACTGATTCACCCCCCCTCTTAGTTGTCTTCCCTTGTGTTGCCAATAGTGTAAATCTAGATTCCACAACCTTCGCTACCATTCTCCCTACTTGTGTAGAAATGGGAGCTTTGGAACATGGATTGAAAATTCAACAAAGCATAAAGGATAGATAATTTTTGTCAAATGTTGTAGTTGCAACACCCTAGTAGACATGTATGCAAAATGTGGAAGAATAGATATGGAATGTTAAGTGTTCTGAAATGTTCCTTAAAGAGATATGGTCTAATGGACTGCAATGATTTCAAGACATGCACAAAATGGAATTGTTGAAAAGACTATAGAAATTTCCAATAAAATGCAATTATCAAGTCTAAAGCCAAATTTTGCAACCTTTGCTAGCATCCTCCCTACCCATACCCAAAATGGGAGCTTTGGAATAATATGGACATCCATCAAAACTTAAAGGATAGAGAAAATGTTTCAGATATTACAGTCGCAACTTTCCTAGAAGACATGCATACACAAAATGGAAGCATTAACAAGGAACGTTAACTATTTGACAAAATACCTAAAAAAGCTATCATCTCATGGAATACAATGATTGCATGATATGTATAAAATGGGTTTGTTGGAAAGGCTTTAGAAACTTTCAAGCAAATGCAATTGATAGGTGTAAAGCCAAATTCCACAACCTTCACCAGTATCCTCCTTACCTATGCCAAAATGGGAGCTTTGGAAAAGCGTATGAACATCCATCAAAGCATCATGGAAGAGGAGTTTTTTTAGATATTATAGTTGTAAATGTTCTGGTAGACATGTATGCAAAATGTGGAAGAATAAAAAAGGAACATAAACTATTTAATAGAATGCCTCAAAGAAAGGTTATCTCATGGAATGCAATGATTGTAGGATAACCACAAACTAGGCCTTTTTTTTATAAAAAGCTTTAGAAAATTTAAAGTAAATGTGATTGGTAGGTGTAAATCCAGACTCCACAACTTATTTTCAACATTCTCCCTTCTTGTTCCAAAATAGGAGCATCTTAATAGCCCGTATGGACATCCATCAAAGCATAAATAATAGAGGAATTTTATTAGATGTTGCAGTTGCAAATTCCTAGAGAGATACCATCTCATGGAATGTAATGATTGGATGATATGCACAACATGGATTTGATGAGGATGCACTCAAAATATTTCAATTAATGCAGTACTCTAAATGCATGCAGCCATGCAGGTTTAGTGGATGAGGACTATACATACTTCAATACATGAGTAACCCTTATTGCTTTACACCTATAGCTGATCATTATATTTTCTTGGTTGACCTTCTTGCTTGGGTTGACTATCTTGAATACATGACCTACACTTTATCATTAAGATGTCGAGATGTGTTTTCTAGGTGCCTATAGATTGTATATGAACATTGATTAAGAATGCCCAACCTATGAATGTAGCCATCTATTAAGTAGGCCCAACTTGTGGTGGGTAACATTGATGCATGCATGCTATGCAACACTTTCCATATTGGTTCTAGTCCTAGAGGAGATTTGATGTTCATATCATCCATTGCTTCAGGTTTCCTACCATGACATACCTAATGCTTGAGTAGAATGTATTGCATTCTAACAATAGAACAATTGTTTTCTTGAGCATATATAAGGTCTAATGGTATAAGATCTCATGAAGCAACTTGTAACACAATTTATTTTTTCACCAGTCCATCATTTGCTTTGGAATACTTGATTCACAAGGAGTTTAACATGGGTTACCATGCCATAATAAATCTCCACTCCTCATCATGAATAGGTGGGTTAGGTGGTTACTAATTTTAACTACTTATTTGAGTATCTTCTTTCACTAAGATTGATTGAAATTAGCTTCTTGTTGCACTCTTGCACTTTTCTTATAGACTTCTCTAGTTTTATGTAATCTATTATTTTGGTGAGTTCCATCAAGTGTATTGAGGAATTATTTCCCAATATGGGAGATAAAGCTAAAAGGGTGAGGGAAAAAGACATTAATCTTGACAACAAACTAACTCTAGTAAGTGAAAAGATTTAGTGGAATCAATAAGAGCTCAAGAAAATATGCAAAATGTATTATTTGGAAATTTTATTTTTTATTTGTTAATCTCCTTTTAATTATTTGACAAAATTTATGTGGGAATTGAAGTATTTTCATTTATATGGCACATTTGTTTGGTACATATCCACTGCTTTATCAATTGAGCATATCCAATTCTACTATAGAAAATTGAAGGTTTGTGATATTATAATCTATGGTTATTCTAAATTGAACAGTTTAATGAGGAAGTGACAAAGTCTTGGAGGTAGAGAAGAAGTATAATGAGATACAATGACCTATTTATGAGAAGTACAATGACATTATTCAAACAATTCCCTATTTTTGGCCTATTTTTGTATGCTACATTTCTTGATTTTTAGGAAATATGCTTTATTCTTCCAAATGAGAAATTAAAGTCTTAGGTTAGATTCTTGTCCTTTTCTGGTGATGGTCCTTGTTGGATTTTGTAGTTTGATCTTGTTAACCTTGGTGCCTATATTGAATACTCAAAAAATTTGGGGTTTTTTATACACAAAGAATGCACCACCGAGTGTCCATCATTGTTTGGCCTAGAAGTGTATCCACTAGGATTAATCAGTGTAAGAGTGGTTATTTTGAAGAATTTACCCAAATTGTACGGTATAATCAGTGCCAAAGAGTTGAATTTTAATATCTGCATCACTTAGGCCATGGAGCTATATAAAATAGCATTTACAAATGAGAAGTATTCAGTTCCATACAATTATATTTTTTTAATTTAAGGAGAAAAAATTTCTTCCATTCTTGAGCATGAGTTTCCAAGATTGACTATAATTATAATTTTACCTAGATCTTCTTTATATAATGTATTATGCTTTAATGCTCTTGTAAATTTGAATTATTGGTATTTCTTTTTTTTCTTAATTAAACCAAAGAGTATTATTAAATTTCACATTGTTAACTAGGAGAATAGTATGACTATAATATTGAGGAGAAACAAAAATTTCTTTAGTTGAATTCAATAAGTGGTCTTCAATAAATCCTAGTGAAAGAAGATACTCAAATAAGTAGTTGAAATAACTACTTATTTGAGCCTGGTTATTTACTCTTTAACTAAAATTCACCAAGCTTGACAATAATTTGTAGTGTAGATGGTCTTCTTTCAGTAATATATTTGGCTTTATTGTTCCTATGGATTTGAACTATTGCAATTTTTTTTAAAATATTTGCAGAGTGTTGTTGGAGTTTATACTATTAAGTAGAGAATAGTTGATGGACCCGTTTGAGATGTAGACACAAATCTTTTTTTTCCAATTTGATTGGTCTTGCCTGCCAATGCAATTAATGAAGTTCATATAAATGAATATAATGAGCCCATGACATCAATAAAAAATGTCACAATTTCCAAGTGTAGTCATCACATGTAATAAGGATCAAAGCTCCATTAGACAGGGAAGCATACTAATTCCTGTTTATCTGAATGATGAGGATGGATAAGAATAGATTATGTGCAACATTATTTTGTTGGATCCTATGCATCTAATTATAATGAAAAGAAATGTGTATAGTGACTATGAACAAAGGAAAATTATGTAAACTACTACACATTCAAAAGTAGTGCTGGTCAACTTTATCAATGGATCCAATAGTACACAAGGATCACTTTCCTCTATGGATTTTTGAACTAAGGTTACCTTAATGGTCTTAATAGTTTTTATGTTAGTTAAAATATTTTGTTAATCTTTTTAATTCTATAACTTATTGTAGAGAAGGGCTATTATCTATGCATGAGTCTCACACTAGTGTTGGATTCCCAGAGGCACACTAGTGTCTCGTATGGACCAGAAACTGAGAATTTCAAAGAAAATAGCAAAGTGAATACTTCTAATCTAACTACCAAGAAATATTGGAACCTGAGAAAGAACTGAATATAATAGAACTAAAATAAAGTGAAGTAGATGATAAGACTAAAGAGGATAAGAGATAGAAACTTCTCACAACAACCTAAGTATTGAAGCCTCTAGTAAGGAAATATTTTCAATACTTGCATACATAAGATCAAGAGAAAATGTTGGGATTGTATAGGGGTTTTTGTCAATCAAACCCTTGTTTTGGTGTTCCCACCTCCATGGACAACTAGATAGATAGAGAAAGTGAACAAAGTAAGAAAATATGGAGTGATAAAAGCAATCCCCGCTCAAGGAGGAGAACCTGTATCATGAGATAAAGATGTAATTGATAGGGGATGTGTGAAATCCCAAGATGCTCACAAGCACAAGGAAGAGAGATATTAGTTGCAAAGCTTAGGGAAGCCAAAGAGAGAGAGATAAAGTTGGAAGGGCCACCAGAGCTACAAAGAGCATTTTAAGAGCTTGAGAGTGTTGTAGCAAGTTGTAAAGAGTTGTGCAAGCAAGATAGCAAGACAAAGAGAAGAGGAAAAGGCTAGGAGCCAAAGCTAGAAAGATCCAACAAACCAAATAGATTAAAAAGATAACATTTAAAGGGAGAATAGAAGGGAAAAGAAGTTTCCCCAGCAGTTACAAGGCATCCAAGGCCGTTACCATCGAGAAAATGGGTTGACAAGTGGAAAAAATGCTTGGAAATGACTATTTGAACACATTGAAATGTCACAGGATGCTAGCGCAAAGTGCAAACATCCGCATGGCATGCTAGTGTCAAACACATCATGCTACAAAATGACAAGAACAAGAAAATCATGAGGTTTGACAAAAAGCTAATGCACGAGGTTAGCTGATGTAAAGGGGTCTCGAGCATATTAAGATAGAAAAAGGCTGATGCAAAGGATAAAATGAGCCTACACAAGTGCTAAGGAAGTGGACACTAAAGTGGATGCAAGAATGTATGTGAAATTGCAAGGGGTACAATTTTACTACATTACATTTTCCCCCCACTTTAGCAGGCATATGAATCTACACTAATATGCATACTAAAGGAGATCCACTAAACATAAATAACATCATGATTCCAAAACGATACTGGAGGAAGAAAAAAACTCTTTGAACCAAGGAAGCATGCCCCTAGGCTGAAGACCTACAAAAAAACACATTAGATAAGAAAAACCTGCACAATACAACAATGTTAGAACATAAAAATCCATTACATCATGAGATTAGAACATATAAAAACACACACACATAGGCACACAAAAAACTAAAGGATTTTAGTCAACAAAGTGAAAGAGATTTTGATGTAGAATGTCGTCTTAGTACTATGCGTCTTGCCCAAATTAAGAAATAACACATAGAATAATTCTTAAACAGAGAGAAGAAGGTAAGAATTGATTTCTTCAAGAGAAGTATGCACCCAAAAGTCAGGGAAGCAACCAATGTTGAAAAGTGAAAGAGCATATACTCAGGATGAAGAATATACAACTCTTTGATCTGGAAGAGAAAGAATTTAAGAGAGAGAAAGGAATGAAAATTCCAAAAGAGATGGATCCATAGGTACTCTCTCCTAGGTAGGGTTGAAAAAATGCACCATAGATCCACAGACCTGTAGAAGGTGAAAAAAATCGTCATACGCCCTCAGACCTTCAAAAAGGTGAACAAAATACTCTGTAGGTACTCTCTCCTACATAGTTCAACAAAAAGATACAGGGGGGATAGTGGTAGACCTTGATATCACTATTCATTTGAAGAAGAGGCAGGTGCACCAACAAATAAATGAGTGATGGTACCAAAATCAAGAAGTTGTTGTATTTTATCCTTCAAGGCCTTACATTCACTAGTGGAATGGCTAGGCACTCGATGGTATGCACAAGAAGAATGTTCTTCTCTATCATGTTTATGGAATTTCTTACTCGTAGGAGGAGGGAGATTAATTAAGTGGGCTTTGAGAAGCCTCAACAAGATATGATCTCGCTCAGACAAAGAATGAGGAGTAGGAAGCAACCCTTTCTCTTGTGGAGAAAATCTTGACTACTCACAAGAAGAAGGCACAAAGACAGTAGATAATGGCAGATGAGTCAATCCGTGAGAAGGAGGTTGAGTGAAAATAACATCAACATTCAATTGTTATTTAGATTATTCATTCAAGAAAGCAAGCCCAAAATTATGCTAACAAGGTGCAAATTCTATAGGGACCTGAATGCCTTGTTTGTTACGTCCACAACCTTTACACCCATAGCCATATTTAGAGATGAGTTTAAAGCCAAGACCATAACATGTTTGCAAATCTTGAGAAGAAGGAGGATCTACATAGAGAGTATTATTTTAGCAATATGGATTACACTCTTCTACGAGATCACCACCAGCCTTCTTGATAGGACTACCAACATTAGCCTCTTTAATAGAGGTGTGATCATCTTCCTCAGAAGGAGGAGAACCAACATTAAGAATGTTATAGTTGTTGTTCACATTATCCTACAATACATAAGAATAACCATCTTTGATAGTGAGTGTGGATGATGTTGTTAGAAGGTTTAAGTGGATCGGGTTGACTTTATATTCTCCAATGAAGGATTCTATAAAGTATAAAGAACCCCAATCATCACCAAGACACACATTCTTTTTAGAATAGGTAAAAGTCTAGAAAACTTAATATTTCTTGTTTCAAAAGGATCTTATTTAGGGACATTTGTCTCAAGAGTATCTTGTGTAATAGGTATTGCAAGGGTAGACATCAACACATTGGAAGACACTAAAGGGATAAGAGTAGGCACAACTAAAACTTGACCAACATCCGCCATCTCACATAAGTGCATAGCCTCGGGTTCAGCCTTGACTATGACTACTCGATTATTGCAAATGAACTTAATAGATTTATGCAACATAGATAGGATTGCACCCATAGCATGAATCAACAGTCTACCAAGAAGAAGGTTATATGGTAATTTTTTTGACATAACATATACAAGGGTGGGTACAGTAATGAGTCCCAACCTTAAAGGAAAGACTATCATGCCTAGGGCTTGTCGACTGACATTGTTGAACCCACGAATGACAACAGAAGAAACATTAAGAGAAGATGAATCAATATTAATCTTAGGGAATAGATCAATGCTACATACATTGAGCACTGAACCAACGTCAATAAGAGTACGTCTAATGTCGATAGTATTAATATTAACTATAACCATTAAAGGATCTGCTTGTTTCTACACATCTAGGGGTGGAATTTCTTGCATATAGAGCATGATATTTGTAAAATCTGCATGAATATGAGCCATCAACACATTAACATCTGTCAGCCTAGCAGAGGTAGGTGAGAGGATCTTCTGTAAGGCTTCCCGGAGCATACCTTGGTAAACTGGAGCAAAATGAAGCAAGTCCCATAGTGAGATCTTGGTCGGAGTAACACAAAGTTACTCGACAAGATCGTAATCACGAGGTGCTTTATTTGTAGGTTTAGGAGCTAAAGGAAGACTTGGTTTAGAATGTGGTAAAGAAGCAAGTTTATTAACATTTTTTTATTCTTTCTAGTATTATAAGTATGGGCTACCACTCTATAAGATGGAGACTTAGAAATATTAGGAGAACCACTATCAAATGGAACACCATTAATAGAACAAATTATTTTAGGAGAAGGACTAGCTAGAGTCAGATAAATAACTGGTCTCTTAGGCCTTTGAGGGGAAGCAGAGACATAGATTACATTTATAGAATCATCACAAATAGTGGAATAATTATTCAAAGAAATATTATCAACATCAATCAGGGAAGGATTAGATGTGGAAGGAGATTCATCATTCACCAATGCATCATCTCTAGAGGAGAGTGCATTGGAATAGAGAATAGATTCATCATTCACTAATACATAATCTCTAGAGGAGAGTGCATTGGAATAAAGAGAAGGTAGAGTAATATTAAGAAAATTATCAATGATTTCATCATCTTGCAATAAAATATCCTCCAATGCAAGAGTAATTTCATGAGAAGGATCAAAGGTATCGAGTGACATAGGCAAGGCCAAGTCACCGTCACATGCATGAAATGGAACATCATAAACACTTTGAATAAAAGTAGATACTGAACTGATAAATCAGAATATTAAATTCATTTTGAAAGTAATAAGTAAAATATAATAAACAAGGTATAAACAAGTCATTCGAAGGCCGACACATCACCTTGATAGCAAGAAATGGGGTTCGAAGCATTGCCCCAAAAAATTTTTGGGGAAGGTGTTTTCACATTAGGTTCACCAAAATGTAGAGAAGGGGGATTCCCTACTCATGAGTCTCTTTATTCTCAAGAGAATCCCAATGGAAAACTACCTTAAACTACCTCAAGGAATAGAGCAAGAGTTCCAGAATTAGAAAGAGTATATCACAAAGGTTTTTTGGACAAGTTGATGGGTTCTCAGCCAAAGTACAATAGCATAGAATAGGGATGATAGTGCAGCATGCTAGAGACCCAGAGGTGCCCTGGCATCTCGTGCAGACTAGAAACTGAGCATGTCACATAAAATAGCAAAGTGACTACTTGTACTCTAACTACTAAGAAATATTGGAATGTGAGAAAGTAACAAAATATAATAGAACAAAAATAAAGTGAAGTATATGATATGACGAAAGAGGATAAGAGATAGAAACTTCTCACAACAACCCAAGTTATGAAGCCTCCAGTAAGGAAATATCTTCAATACTTGCATACATAAGATTGAGAGAAAATGTTGAGGCTGTATAGGGGTTTCCCTCAGTCAAACCCTTGTTTTGGTGTTCCCAACTCCACAGACAACCAGATAGATAGAGAAAGTGAGAAAAGTAAGAAAATATGGAGTGATACAAGAAATCATCACTCAAGGAGGAGAACCCATATCAAGAGATAAAGATGTAATTGATAGGGGATGTGTGAAATCTCAGGATGCTCGCAAGCACAAGGTAAGAGAGATATCAGTTGCAAGGCTTAGGGAAGCCAAAGAGAGAGAGAGAGATAGAGCTACAAGGGCCATGAGAGTTGTAAAGAGTGTTGTAAGAGCTCGAGAGTGTTGTTGTAGCAAGATGTAAAGAGTTGTGCAAGCAAGATAGCAAGATAAAGAGAAGAGGAAAAGGCCAAGAGCCAAAGCTAGAAAGATCCAACAGACCGAATAGATTAAAAAGATAGCATTTAAAGGGAGAATAGAAGGGAAAAAAAGCTTCTCGAGTTGTTACAAGGAATCTTGGGTTGTTACCACCAATGAAAGGGGTTGGCAAGTGGAAAAAATGCTAAAAAATGGCCGTTTGAATGTCAAAATGTCATAGGACGCTAGTGCATAATGTGGACATCCGTGCGGCATGCTAGTGTCTAGACACATCACGTTACAAAATGACAACGAGAAAAGCACGAGGTTTGACACAAAGCTGATGTGTGATGGTAGCTACTGAAAAGGGGTGTCATGCATCCTAAAAGGGAAAAAGGTTGATGTAGGGGCTAAAATTAGCCTAGTGGACACTAAAGTGGATGCAAGAATGTATGTGAAATTGCAAGGGGTGCAATTTTATGACATTACACTTATATACTTTTTTATATAATGTCATTTATACATACATATAAATGAAGAAATATATCCTCAATGAAGGATATACCATATAAATGAAGAAATACATCCTCAATGAAGGATATACCAATACCCTAGTGCAATTATAATAGGCTTTCAATTGTTAGAACATGAACATTTGCAATAACCCTAAATAAAAGAGACCTACAAATGGGACAATAGCAAGGCCAAATATCAAATCAGTGGAAAGGGTTCTCACAGATGGTTTGACGTGGGCATACTTGGGACTCAAGAGATATTGAGAAAATAAATGGATAATGATGCAAGAGAGGATGTTGAGGAAAAAGGAAAAGAAACAAAAATATATAATAATATCCTCTTACACAATGGCTTTGACCAAATTAAGTTCAACATAAAATAATGTTGTAGCACCAATAAACTATGTAAATGATATAAAAAATGAATTCATAGGGAATGGTATATTTTTCAAGGTACAACGAAGATAATTCCTTGAGACCCTTACATTATAACTTGTGGATTATTGAGAACCATTAGCAAGTATGCAAAAAATAGTGTAGGCTTATATCGTATTCAAAATAATGTAATAAGGCCTAGAAGTAATTTGCATCTTATAATATATATTTAATATAATACAACTTAAATTATATCCCTCTACACATTTATCTCTCCCTCTCCCTCTCCCTCTCCCCCTCCCTCTCTTTTCTCTCTCCCTCTTACTCTCTCATTACATCTCTCCCTCTATATATTATCTCTCATGCGCTCTATGTTTCCCAAGATAAATCTCTCTCTAGATCTCTTCTTTCTATCCTTGTCTCTCCCTCTCTCAATCTCCCTCACCCGCTCTTTCTATATATCTCTACTTCTCCTCTCTTTATTTCTCTTTCTCCATCTACATCTCTATCTTTATCTCTCTCGCCCATTATTATCTTCTTACCTCTCTCTCTCTCTATCTATCTATCTCTCCCCCCTTTATCTTTCCCACTATCTATCCTCTCTCTTTCCACATATCCATATTTCTCCTCTTACTCTCCTCTCTCCCTCTCTATTTGTATATCTCTACTTCTCTTTGTTTTTTTGTCCCTTTTTCTAGCTATCTCCCTGTCTCTCCCTCTCTCTCTCCCTCTATATATCCTTATATATCTATCTCTCTATCACTCTATCTTTCCCTTTATAACTCTCTCTATCTTTATCTATCTCTCTACCTCTATCTTCCTCTATCCCCCTCTATCTCTAAACATGTCTTCCTCTCTCTATCCATCCATCTCTCTCCCTCTCCCTCTCCCTCTTCATAGACCTCTATATCTAATTATCTTTTTCTTTCTATCTCTATCTCCATTTATTTATCTTTGCCTCTCCCTCTCTCTATTTATCACTTCCTACCTCTATCTTTATCTTTTTATCCCTCCCTCTTTCATTCTATCCCTCGGTCTTCCTCTCTATATATTTATCTCTTCCATCTTTATCTATCCCTCTCCAACCTCTCAATCTTTATCTCTCTCTCACTCTCTCTTTCTCTCCATATCCCTCTCCTTATCCATCTCCATTATTCTCCTTCTCTCCATATCCCTCTCTATCTCTATCTATATCTCTATACCTATCCCTATCTCTATCTCCTTACCTCTCTCTCCCTCTTTCTATATCTACCTCTCCCTTTGTCTCCCTCTCTCTCTATTGTAGGTATAACATGATCCTATTGGTAAAGGAGCTTGATTATTTTCCTGATTCATAGGTTTTATTTCAATCATGTTTGGATCCTTGCAAATGTATGCATAGTTGATTTTAAGCTATCACTTCTCCGTTAAGACCTTTATTGCACAAACAACATCATTTGTTAAGTGCACTACCAGTTGACCTCATGTATTGTACAAATTTACCTAAAAAAATAGACCATTTTTCTCCAAATTGACCTTCCACACCTATTCGGTGTACCCATTGTACACCAAGGTGGAATTACTAGTTTATATTATGGTTGATGAAATTACAAAATTTACCCTTGAAAAGTGATACAGGAAGGAGAAACAAGGACGATACAAAATTGATTCATGAGGGAGATAGAGGTTTCACTTTCAATATAAGGCATTCATTAGTGCCATTTCTGATGGAAATTCTAAGTATCTAGAGTGAGCTTGTGTTTCCCTTATAAGGACAATCTAGCTATCCTAGGTTTTGAGCCATTATCGGAGGTAGTTTGATAAAAAACAAGTGATTTCATCTGGTGATTAGTAGAAAATAAGAGAAGATGATCCTGATTTATCCTTTGGAATGCACTAGTTGATCCTATCATGAATCTAAAGCACATAAATAAATCCAAGGGTTGTATAGGTGTAGGAGGTAATACTAGGGTTGGACCAGATTTCACATGCTTGAGGTCTAGAGTCATTTTAGGGCACAAATTAGACCATTGAATAGGATATCCCAAGTCAATGATAGGGCAACATTTATCCTTTGGCATGCACTAGTCGAGCCTACCGTGAATCTAAAGCACATAAATAAATCCAAAGGTTGTTAGGCATAGGAGGTAATACTAGGGTTGGACCAGATTTCAGATGCTTGAGGTCTAGAGTAATTTTAGGGCATGAATTAGGCCATTGAATATGAGACCCCGAGTTAGTGATGGGGCACCATTTATCCTTTGGCATGCACTAGTTGAGCCTACCATGAATCTAAAGCACATAAATAAATCCAAAGGTTGTTGAGGTGTAGAAGGTAATACTAGGGTTGGACCAGATTTCACATGCTTGAGGTCTAGAGTCATTTTAGGGCATAAATTGGACCATTGAATAGGAGATCATGAGTCAGTGATAGGGAACCATTTATCCTTTATCATGCACTAGTTGAGCTTGTCGTGATTCAAACTTCTCACACCATCTTGTGTTGAAAGAATCGGTAGTGCTAAAAAAATTTTGGAGGGGAATTGTCAGCCTCAAGATTGGCGTAGGGATTCACATATCCTTTAATCACAAAAGGGTTAAAAAAAAAAGGATACTTTGGTCTCACATGAGCTTAACTAAAGCCCTATTGGGTGAGGAGTGTGTGAGGGGTCTGCAAGTGGTGACAATGGCCGTGGGCCATTAACGGTTTGGAGTCTTTATCAAATTTCTCTCCTTTTTCCTTGCCTTTATTTTTCTATTATTTCAATGTTGTTTAATGCATCTTCAAATTAAAATTTCAATTGCTTCACTTTCCACCTTAAATTCTTTTTATTGTGCTCATATCTTCTAGTATTGTGTTGGATGGTTCAGTGACCTGGCTTCATTGGAGCTCAATATCATTAATGGGGCTTGAACTAGCTCCAGTGAGCCACCAAGGCTTTAGATGGGGCAACTAGGGGTGTGGGAGTTAATGTGGCAGTAGGTAAGTCTTTCAGGGATATTATTATTGTTGATAATGATTATGTTAGGGTTCCTAAAATGCAAGCTTTATGAAGGTGGAAGATGGCAAGATTCATGGGGAGTGTCAATAATGTGGTGGTGATAGTAAGGGACCTCTAAGTGAGCCTCGAAAGGTTGTTATCCCTAACCCTAATATGGATTATCCTTTATTTAGGGAGGAATTTAGATTAAAAAATGTTGCCATTTTCTTTGTCACCCTTGAATGTAATAATTTTCCTACTAAAGAATATTTTGATGAGTGCATTAAAAAAGTGTGGAAAAATAAACTAGGTATCATGGTTTTGTTCTACAAAATGGTTCAAATAGGGTTTTTTCTTGATTTTTAAGTTAAAATCCATGAAATGTAGAATAGAGTAGTTAAGAAAGAATTCTGGAATTTGGGAAATTCTATTTTTAGAGCAATAAAATGGTCATTGGAGATGATTAATGAGGAAGTAATGTAAGTGTCTTATCCTAGGTGGTTCATTGTTAAAAATGTACTCCCTCAACTTTGGGATTTATTGCCTCAATTACTCGCCCCTCTAGGAAATGTCTTGAGGTTGAAAGAACCTAGAATAACTTTGTTGCATATAGATGCAAGACTCCTTATCACCTTAACTCCAGGGGTAGATATCCTTGAGGTGATTGAAGTTGAAACCCTTGGTAAGATAATGTCCTTTAAAATTGAAATGTTGGGGGGGACTTAATGGTTGTTTCTTGTGTAAATTGGAATGGCGTTTAAGGAGAAACCATCCAAAAATAAAAGGGGAAAGTGGGATCCTTAAAAAAGGGTCAAACCCTAACCTTGAGAAAAGTGAAGAAAGGGTGGAAATTGCAAAAGATGTTAATAAAGGGGACTCATGTCTGCACAAATTATTATAACTCAAATGCAATTCAGGAGAGGATATTGTAAAACTTATTATGGATATCACAACATCAATAAACATTGGTGAAATACCTAAAATCCCAAAAGAAGTAGAAACAGTGACTATCCAAAACATAGTCATTAGAGAGGGTGAAAATATCTAAGTATAGATATTGAAACTAGTAAAGAGTGCTTAGAAACAGGGAAGGGGATCCAACTACCTAGGTTGGATCCCCCACAAAGTCAAAGAAACCTACAACAAGGGAAGGGAAAATATTATTATAGGACACAAAAAAAATTCCGAAGAATTAGTATTTGATAAAATTAAGCAAAAAAAATCTCATAATAGTATTGATAATAAAGCCATTTGAATAAAGTGGAGGATCATTCACCTAACATAGAGGATATTTTTGATAAGGAATATTAGTATAATGGTAAAAAGATTGTAAATACTCTAAATAAGGATAAGGAAAATACTCTAAATACTTTGAATGAGGAGGAAAATATTCTAAAAAATTTGAATAAGGCCATGGAAACAACACTAAATACTCTGAATGAGGGGTAAAATATTATGAATAAGGCTAACAAGGACTTGTACAAAAAAGGTCAAACCCCTAATAAAGTTTTACTAGAGAAAACAATAAATCCTAATTTATATTTGTTGTCTAAGACTAATAATGAGAAAACAAAATATTGCTTAGAGATGAACCTTAGAAAAAAATGAAAGGGGAAAATTAATAAAAAAGGACAAGGTAAGTAGGGGCAGTATAGAGAAAAATACAAATCCCAATGAGGATTCATATCTCAATATACTATGCTTGTCCAATTCTAATCCCATGCATGAAATGGAGACAACAAAAAGGATTGAAAAGTGGGATTGGTTTAAAAAACTGGATCCAGAAGGGGCCAAGGGGAACTTAACAAATAAATTAATAATAGAGAGGAAGGTGCTACATGAGGAGAGTTCACCCACTCTAAATGGGTGAAGAAATACCCCTAATTATGAATGGGATCCTTCTCGAGGTAAAGAATGGGTTAAAAAAATGAGGAAAAGAAGGTAGAGTAGAAAAGGAGTAGGTAAATCCTACCGAAAGAAGAGAGAGAAAGAAGATATGTTTCCTAAATACTTTGAAATGTTTAGGAAAAGTGGGGATGATCCACAAAAAATAGACTCTAGTGATATTTAATTGCTCAAGTTGGAATGTAAAGGGACTAGATTCCCAGGATATGAAGTCTATAGTTAAGAGATTTATAAATCATGAATTGACCTATTGAACAAGACAACTGAGAAGGGGGCATGAACCAGTTGTAGCAATTTTAAACTTCAAAACCCTCAACATAAGTTAGATTCACATGCATTCACAAAAAAATTTCTTTGATAATATGTTTAGTTGTTAAAGATAGAAAAATAACTGAAAGTAGTAAAAGCATGCACACAATAACACTAGATTTATATGGAAAACCAAATGAGGGAAAAACCACGGTGAGGATTAGCTCAGAATATAAATAATTTCAAAACTAAATACAACGGCTCACTACTAGAGACGCTCACTGCCAAGATAGGATACATTGTCCAATGAGGGCTTATTGCCACAGAATTACAAAGAAGATAGAAGAGAATTGTTAGAAAGATAAAATTGTCACAATGCAATAGAGGTTCCACCACAATTTGCTCACACACTTGCAGAAATGCTTGAAAGATAGAGTACACCTTTAACTCATTGCCTTCAAGAACTCAACGCCTTGAAATTCACACTGATCTACTCAAATTCGCATCACACATCACTATCTTGCATCTATATTCTCTTTTACAAACATCTCAACACATACCTATATATCATCTTCAACCTTGAAACCCTTCCAAGGTCAGTCATACACACTTTGTATTTATAAATTCAAATTAGGTTGGCGCTAAAGCATTCCTAGAGTGGAAGAGAATGAGGGATACCCAATCACATTCTTAATGAGGTCCTAAATGAGTCCCAACATTCCTCAACATGCTTCCATGAACTTCACAAGTAGTGTTTAACACAAGGTCAGCCAACACTTGTACAAAACACATAAAAAATTAAGCACACTCATCCTTAACTCAGTCCAATCTTTCTGAACAACAAACTTCACTTAAAAACGATATGGAGTATGCAATGAAAACATGTAAATTCATTCAGAAGCTTCACACAAAATTCACTTAAAAACCATGATCATTTTGTACATTTGAATAACCCTATTAGCCAATATAGTACACTGTAGTTCATAAAATCATCAACAACAACACCAAATCTCAAATCCTCTTGAACCAAGAAATAGAAAAACATTATCAACATATTCTCAAAACCACAAGTCTTGAAACTAAAATCCAAAGCACATACAATTCTTCCAGACCATAGCTAGACACACTAAAATGCACAATTCACACACTGATGAAACTATCTCACATTGTACGATGATTCAGAAGCCCAAATTCTAGATATGACAACTATCAATAGTCATGAAAAATACCTCAAATCTTCACAAGCATAACATCAACCCAGAAGAAACGTAGAGCACATCCCGGAGCATACACTAAATATGTGCATAACACTATTTTCACTATTTGTCAAATTTTCTCAAAAGCACTTGGAGACCAAGTACTAGAGACATCAATTCAGCACATTACTTCACTCTAATGCTCTTCTAGACATAACAACATAAGGATAACTCCATGTACTCATAGAACTTCTTCAACATCTCAGCTATACATGCACAATTTGCAAACCTTCTTTATTACAATTTTCTCAATATCCTCAACATATACAGTCAATAACCAAATTCCATACACATAGTTGATATTAATGAAAATAGAAACTAGTTGAAATCAATGAAAACACCTTCATACTTGCAAAAATCTCCCCCTTTGTCATTGATGGCAACACATGATGTGAAAAACCATAAAAAACAACACAACTTTGAACACACTTTCTCATGATTTCTTTTACTTTGTCTCCCCCTATGTAGATAAATTTTTTCACATGATGCTTTCTCTCCCCCTTTGACATCAATGGAAAAGACAAAAGATGTTTTGCATTGTTCTCTTCTTATGACATTGAACCAAGATCTATACTAGCTCTGAATACCCCCACTTAGGAGTACACCCAATCAACGAAAAAATGACAACACATGACACTACCTGCTCCCCCTTAGAGGTAGCCACCAAACATCAATCTAGAAGAAAGATAGATCCATAGATCCGCCAGAATGATGCATCTCCATATGCATCTAGTTCAAGAAAGGAGGGGCAATAACCCCTAATTTCTCCTGGAGATACTCAGAAGTATCTATAGGAAGATCCTTAGGAAACATTTCATCAATCTGATCTAAGGTTTATAGGTACATAAGTTCAAGCTCTACTTCATTTTCAATGACCTTCTCCCTCAAAAAGTGATACTTGATTGATATATGGTTTGTACTTGAGTGCATCATTGGATTCTTTGAAATGTTAATTGCACTTGTATTATCACAAAAAATAGAGATGGGATCATCATACATTACTCTGATATCCTTTAATTTCTGTCTCATCCACAAAAATTTTGTGCACCAAGATGTTGCAGCAATATACTTAGCCTATGCAGTGAATAAGGAAACTGAATCTTGCTTTTTGCTTAACTATGATACCAATATCCATCCAAGAAAGAATTCACCACCACTTATACTTTTTCTATTATCAACACAACCTGCCCAATCTGAATTTTTATAAGCACTTAGTGTAAAATCAATATCCCTAGGATACCATAAGCCATGATCTGGAGTTCCTTTTAGATATTTGAATATCCTCTTGAAAGCTACTACATGTGTTACTTTAGGATCCTCTTGAAATCTAGCCACAAGGAAAACTACATGCATGATATCTAGTTTGGTAGCAGATAGAAATAGTAGTCCACCAATCATTGATCTATATTTGCTCTGATCAACCTTAGGCGAGTCATCATCCTTACTGAATTTTCTACCAGTTAGGAGTGCATATCAGTTTGGAACCATCCATCCCAAATTCCTTCAACATTTCTTTTGCATACTTTGATTGTGAAATAAAAATCCCTTTGTTTGTTTGATTGATTTGCAGTCCAAGGAAGATATTCATTTCACCAAACATGTAGGCATTTCAAACTCTTTTTGTATTTCTTCAGCAAACATCTTACACATAGTTTCATTTCCTCCATAAATAATGTCATCCACGTACACAACTACTATCAAGATTTTATCATCTTCAATTTTGAAATATAGATTACTATTTGGGGTACCTTTGTTGAAACCTTGTTGAATCAAATATCTATCCAACCTTGAATACCAAGCTCTGGGAGCTTCCTTCAAACCATATAAATCCTTTTTCAATCTACAAACCATATCTGGTTGATCTGACAACTAAAATCTATCTGGTTATTCCATGTAGAATTCTTCTTCTAACTCACCATTCAAAAATTAAACTTCACACACATCTGGTAAACTTTAAAATCCTTATGAGCAGCAAATGCCAAAAACATCCTGATAGCTTCCATTCTAGCCATTGGAGAAAATGTCTCTTGAAAGTCTATATCTTCCACTTGTGAGTAGCCCTTACACACAAGCCTTGCCTTGTTTCTTACCACTTCTCCATTCTTATTCAGTTTGTTTCTGAAAACCCACTCACTTTCAATTATGTTCTTGTTTGTTGGTCGAGGAACCAATTTCCAAGTTTGATTTTTCTCAATTTGCATAAGTTCATCTTCCATTACTTTCATCCAATGTTCATCTTTACATGCCTCACTCATTATCTTAGGCTCAACTTCAAAAAGTAAGCAATATTTTACCTCAACTACAACTTTGCTTCTTGTTAATACACCTTTCCTCTTGTCTCCAATAATATGATCTTTTGAATGATTATTTTTCACATACTTAAGGGTTCTATGATCCTTTTTTGGAGCTTCTTCCTCTCCATTCTCCTTTTCTTGTTCTTCAAAAACTTCTTCTACTTCTCTGCAATCAAGTTCATCTGATACATATCCATCAAATTCAATTGAATTATTCAATGCTTCATCAACCTTGACATTTGTACTTTCTATAACCTTTCTTAGGCTTTTATTGTAACATTTGTAAGCTTTGCTTCTAGTAGAGTATCCAAGGAAAATACCTTCATCACATCTAACATCAAACTTTCCTAGATTTTCTTCATCTCTCCTAATATAGCATTTGCTTCCAAATACCTTGAAATACTTGATAATAGGAATCTTTCCACACCATAGCTCATAGGGGGTCTTAGTGCTATTATCTTTTGCTTGAATTTGGTTGAACACATAAATAGCAGTGTGAATAGCCTCTCTCCAGTAAACTTCTGGTATACCTGCCTCTGTTATCATTGTTCTAGTAGCTTCTTGAATTGTCATGTTCTTTCTTTCAACAACTCCATTTTGTTGAGGAGGTCTAGGGGTAGACGATTTTCTTCTAATTCCATGGGATTCAAAAAACATGTTAAATTCATTGGAGGTGAATTCACTACCTCTATCATACCTCAAACATTTTATTTTCAAATCTATCTCATTCTCAACCATTTCCTTAAATGCCTTGAATTTTTCTAATGCATCAGATTTCTCTTTAAGAAAAGTAACCCATGTCATTCTAGAGTAATCATCAATCAAAAGCATAAAATAGCTATCACCTTGTAGACTTGTCACCCTCATAGGACCACAAAGATCTGTATGAGTCAATTCCAACAGTTCGGTAGTAGATTGTTACTTTGACTAAAGATGTTTCTAGCTTGCTTTCCCAACTGACAATCCTTGTAGACATCATTAACAGGCTTTGTAATTCTTGGTAAATTTCTCACATCTTGTACTGCACTAATTCTCACCATATTATCAAAATTCATATGACACGTCCTTCAGTGCCATAGCCAACTGTCATTAATCTGAGACATAAAGAACTATCCATCAACATCTTTAAGTTGATAGATGTTTCCTTCAATCCCTTTTCTAGCAACAATCACAATTGCGGATCCTTTTTTTATTTCACATTTTTCATCCTTGAACATAAGATTATATCCCTTTTTACACATTTTTCCAACACTCAAGATATTATTCAGGTCAAAACCTTAACATATTAGACATCATCAGTATTATGTTTACCATCAAAACTGATTGAACCTATCCTACAAATCTTAGCACCAAAATCATCTCCAAACTTAACTAAGCGTCCATCATATTTTTCAAGTTTAACAAACTTACTTTTGTCACCAGTCATGTGATTTGAGCAGCCACTATCAACAACCCAATAGTCCTTTTCCTATTTAGCATGAAGGTAAGAGACCACAATACCTTCAACTTTCTTCGAAACACTTTCCTTCACACATCTTTTAGCATTAGTAGCAGTAGATTCATCTTTTAAAGCTAGCAATAAGCATTCATTATCATCAAAATCTCCATAATCAGACTCATCATAAAAAATCCCAGCATCTTCATTGACATAATATGCTCTTTTGGTCATCTTTTCTTTATTTTCATTACCTTCTCTATGTTTATTTCTTTTAGGTCTTTTTGGACAGCTTGAAGTATAATGACCTATTCCTCCACAGCTAAAACATTTGAATGGTAATTTACCTTGATACTTACCAGAGCCCTTTTTCATTCTTCTTACAAAATTTTCTTCCACTTCATCAAGATTTTCTTCATCTGAAGCTTCCACCTTTGCAGCCTTGAATGCAGTTTCTATCTTTGTTCCATTTTTCAAAACAAGATTTCTCATTTAAAATGAGGTTAGAGTACCAATTAACTAATATTTAGTATAAGTATTATAATCTACAATTTCCCCTATAGCAGATACCTTTTCACTGTATATATCAGGGATATTTCTAAGTACCTTCTTCACTATCTTGTATTCATCTATTGTGCACCAAGTCCTCTCATTCCACCTACCAGCTCATGTACTCTCTACATGTACTTTATTTAATGTTCTCATCTTCACCCATTCGCAAGATCTCAAATTGTGCCTCCAAGTTTTGCAACTTTGCTTGTTTAATCTTTTCATCTCCTTCATACATCTTTTCCAACTTATCCCAAACCTCTTTAGTAGTCTTTAGATTCATAACTTTAACTAATTTGTAATGTGAATGACTATTTACAATAATAAACCTTGACTTATTGTTGATTTCATGTTCTTTGATCTCATTAGCAGTACTTGGACCATTTGTCAGAGCAACATATTGGTTCTAAATATAATTATCGATATCATAACCACAGTATGCTAGATATCCTTGCATCTTCATTTTCCAGAATGCATAGTCAGTTCCATCAAACCTAGGACACTCAATAGTGATCTTGTTCGCCATCTCGAACCTTCCTTAAGTAGTTAAGCTCTTCTCCAAGGAACCTTGCTTTGATACCAATTATTGAACAAGACAATTGAGAGGGGGAAAAATTAGTTGTAGAAATTTTAATCTTTAAAACCCTCAATAGAAGTTATAGGGTATGTGCACGATCATGATGGGCCAAAAAGTGGTGATATGATGGGTATGTGTAGGGTATGTGGCTGACGACTTTTTTTAACCCAAAATTGATGAAACAAAAAGGGTTTTTAAAGGAGATTCTCAAATTTCCACCAATATAAATTATGCTTTACTTTGAATTTAATAAATAATTATTATTCATTTTCTATTTGAATTATGACTAAATCCTAATTGATAGGTTGATTGAAAAACATCTATAGCTTTCAAATGGTATCACATTTTTTGAATCCGAAACATGTGTCACATTCTATGCTTCGCATACTATAGGATTAAAAAAAGAAAAATTGAATTTCATGAAGTTTTGATGAAGTTAAGGTGGTTAGACATATGAGTTTTTATATTTTTTAAAAGTTGTAATAAAAAATTCATAATTAATTATTTACTTGGAAAAAAATTACAAATAAATATGCATCACATCCGGACATGAGTCCTCTACTTATATCTAAAATATTATAAAAAAAATATTATCATTTTATTGTGGTTAGGGTGGTCAGACAGACACCTACTTATTTTTTCCCTGAAATTTAAGTACTACTACATTGAAATTTCAAATTTTCACCAAATAGATTTAAAAAAAATAAAAATAAACCTAGTGGTTTAGAAAATACATTCAATTTGATACAGATTCTATTCTAACATTATTTTGAAATAATATAGATAACTTATTCATAATTTTACGTCAAGTTTTCTAACTCTGATTTTTCTGAATTTTTCACCACTTAAGGGCCTGTTCTTTCCATGATTATCTTGCACATACCCTATATTTACATGCATTCACAAAAAAATTACTCTGGTAATATGTTTAATTGTTAAATGCAGAAACAAAAACTGAAAGTAGTAAAACCATGCACACAATAACACCATATTTACGTGGAAAACCCAATGAGGGGAAAACCACAGTGAGGATTAGCTCACAATATAAAGAACTCCAAAATAGAATACAAAGGATCACTACCAAGACATGACAAACTATTCAATGAGGGCTCACTACCCAAGCTCACTGCCATAGAATTAAAAATAAGATAGAAGAGAATTGTTACAGAGAGAAAATTGTCTCAATGCAATAGAGATTCCACCACAATTTGTTCACACGCTTGCAAACATGCTTGAAATATAGAGTACACCTTTAGCTCACTGCCTTCAAGAACTCAACACTTTGATATTCACACTGATCTGCTTAAACTCGCATCACACATCACTATCTTGCATCTATCTTATCTTTTACAAACATCTCAATATCATCCTCAACCTTGAAACCCTTCCAAGGTCGGCCATACACACTTTGTATTTACAAATTCAAATTAGGTTGGTGCAAAGAATTCTCGTGGTGGAAGAGAATGAGGGCAACCCAAATACATTCTTAATGAGGACCCAAATGATTCACAACACACCTCAACACACTTTCATGAACTTTGCAAGTAGTGTTTAACACAAGGTTAGCCAACACCCATGCAAAACACATAAAACAATTAAGCACACACATCCTTAACTCAGTCCAATCTTTCTGGACAAGAAGCTTCACTTGAACATGATATGGAGTATGCAATGAACACATGTAAATTAATCTAGAAGCTTCACAAAAAAATTCACTTGAAAATCATGATCATTTTCCACATTTGAATAACCCTGTCATCTAGTATATTACACTATAGTTCATAAACTCATCAACAAAAACACAAATTCTCAAATCCTCTTGAACCAAGCAAGAGAACAAAACTATCAACATATTCTCATAACCGCAAGTCCTGAAACTAAAATGTGGAAAAATTTGGAGCAAATACATTTCTCCTAGACCACATCCAGACATACTAAAATGTAAAGTTCACACAATACCTTGAACAACCATGAACAATACCTTAGATCCGCACAAGCATAGCATCAACCCAGAAGAAACATGAAGCACATCTGAGAGCATACATCAAATACCTACATAACATTATTTTCACTATTTGTCAAATTTTCTCAAAAGCACTTGGAGACCAAGTACCAGAGACATCAGTTCAACACATTACTTCACTCTAGCACTCTTCCAAACTTAGCAACATAAGGATAACTCCATGTACTCATAGTACTTCAACATTTCAACTATACATGCAAAAACTACAAACCTTCTTTATTACAATTTTCTCAATATCCTCGACATATACAGTCAATAACCAGCTTCCATACACATAGTTGACATCAATGAAAACAAAAACCAATTGACATCAATGATAAAACCTTCATACTTGCAACATGACCAAAGACGCTATGTTGCTACAAGAGGTAAAGACGAAAAACCTTACCCTCGAAATAAATCTTAAATTCATTTGGAAAGAATCAGGTCAATTCTATACCAATCATGAAAGAGGAAAAGGTGGCTCAATCATCCTATTATCTAACAATTGGACTCAATTTGAAAGAGAATTTAGGGTCTCACCATGTAATAAGGAAATTTGGTTTATTATAAAAAAATGCAATTAGGAATTTGGCCTCTGCTCAATTTATGCCTCAAATGAATATAGGGAGAGGATAGAATTATGGAAACATATGCATGAGCTACAAGATATTCCATGGATAGTGGGAGGTGATTTCGATATGATTAAAAACACTAAAGACAAGTATTATGGCTTAGACATGGGATGGAAAGGGGAGGAGAAATACTTTTGGTATAGGATAAAAAGAAAAATCAAGTTCTTTGACCCTTTGGAGGGAAGAAAAAAAAAGTAATAATATTTGGTTTACCTAGTGTAACTTTCAAAAAGGTAACAAAAGAATATACTCCAGGTTGGATAGGTTCTATGCAAATAGAGAATTCTTCAACTTTGATATAACTGAAGGGGGAGATAGAGTAAGAGTGCATCCATACACATTGTCAGACCACCACCATATCAATAAGATCTTAATTAAAAAATATAAACCCAAAGAAATTAGAAAGGTAAGTTTATGCTTAATACAAAAATTCTAGAAGATAATGACTATAAAAAGGATAATTCACTAGGGGAAAATGGTCTACCTGTGGATTTTTCCCAAAAAAATATAGATTGGGTGAGTGATGACCTACAATGAGTCTACTTTGAAGCCATTAAGAGAGGATCTCTTGGGGGACATATTAATAAAGTATCATTAAATTGTTGCCTAAAGGTGGTGACAAATCCTTCATAAAAAATTGGAGGCCAATCACTTGACTAAATGTCTCATATAAGATACTAGAAAAAGTCATTGCAATGAGACTAGTAGATATCCTTCATTCATAAGTAGTACTCAGATGGGATTCATAAAAAGGTAGGTATATCCTTGAGAACCTAATAACAAGATGGGAGGATATGAAATGGGAAAAAGAGACCAACCAAAACATAGGTACATGTAGCTTCTTGGTTTTGAAAAAAACATATGACAAGATCAAATGGACTCATATTGATGGTGTTAGAAGATTTTGGGTTTCCAAATGAGTTTTGTCAGATGGTTAGCACTTTGTTGCATGATGCAATGATGTATTAACAAGCAGTTCTCACTACAGAGGTCAATAAAGAAAGGATTCCCTTTGGCCCCACCATGATTTATGATAGAATTTAATGCTATATACTATCTCTTAAGAGATTCATTTGAAAGGGTCGTGGTTAAAGGACTAACCCTTCCTAATGGGGAAGATCTCTTGAATATCTAATTCACTGATAAAAAAAAATTATTTGTTAATTTGGAAGAGGAAAATCTTGAAAACTTGATGCATAAATTAAATATATTATGTACAACATCTAGAGAAAAGATATCAAAAGAAAAATCAATCATGTTAAGTTAGGTAAAAACCCATTCTGCTTGGTTCATTAAATATGGATTTTAATGAGGGGCTTAGGAAAACATGTGAGATACTTGGGTATCCCATTTTGTATAAACCCATGTCTAAAAGACACTTGGAACTGGATAAAAGGTAAAATTGAAAAAAAGATAGATAAATGGAATAAACAATACTTATCAATGGCTGGAAGGATGCAATTTTATCAAAAAATTATCTCATCTTACAATTTGTATTATTCCTTAGTGCAAGTATTTAATAGTTACCAAATAAATGATATCTGAAAAAATAGGCAATTTTTATATTTTGATGCAAGTGAAAAAATAAAATGAAAATAGTAAGATGGGAATGGTGCTCTCTTGATAAGGGTGTAGGTGGACTAGAGTTGAAATTTAAAAAAAAATAGAGATTATGCCTTGTTAAGTGGATATGTAAAACAATAAATGGTAAAAAAAATTGGAAGTTCCTAATAAAGAACAATATTCAATTAGCCACCCTAAAAAATTCAAAAGCATGGAAACACCTTCCTCTTTGTGATTTATTATTTGGCAATTTCCTAGTGACCCTTAGTTGGATCCTATATATTCAAAATTATATGGAAGGCATGGGAACATGTTAGGAATTTGTTAAAAAATAGAGAAATAGTTGATAAAAAAAGTAATATAATTTGTCCCTCCAATTCAATCTAGTGGAACCTTTATCACAATGGGAAGCCCCTTACATAGGAAAAACTGGAATTTAAGAAAGGTATCAAAATTTTTAATGATATAATATGTAATTCTCACCTTAAAAGTTGGGCTTCCCTTAGCTCATCTATTTGATCTGCCTAATTCCCATTGGAGGACTTATGTTGTACTTAGAGAAGTGTTTAAAATTTTTCACTACCAAATAATTTTTTTACTTAATAATGAAATCATGGACAAGATAAAATGGAGTGATGTACATCTTCTCTAGAAAAAATTAAACCTAAGTTGTTAAACAAGTCACTAGTAAACTCATAGAAAATTTTCAAACACTTAAGTGTTGGAACTTAGAATTAAAGAAAAAAATAGATCAACATTTTTAAATGGATGTGGAATGAAATTATAGAACCAAAGAAAGTTTGCTTCAAATGGAAGGTTCTATTGCATAAAATTCCAAGTTTTTTTTCTTCCCAATATATGAAAATATATGAATTTTGTAGAAAACTTGAAACAATCAAGCATATTTTCTTCGAATTTTTCTTTACAAAAGCAATTTGGTTCATGTTTTGTGCAAAATTAAGAGGATGGGGAATTAAATAAGATAAAGTGGTAGGAAATTATAATGGGATTTATTGAAGGATTAGATAAAACATTAAATGTTTTTTGGTTATTGTTATCTACTGAAATATTATGGTTTATTTACAAAGCTAGAAATGAGGAATGTTTCTAAGGAAAAAGGAGGGTGTTTATTGAGTCTTCTAGAAGACTCATATTTTATAATATTTTATTATAGATCACAATGTGATTGGAAAAATGGAAGAGTGGAGGTCTGCAAAGATGGAGTTGAATATTTGAGAAATTGGCCATTTAATGAGGATATTATCCCATTCATGTAAGGATTTACCTAGATTTTTTGAGGAAACATAACAAGAAATATAATAAATACATTTCACAAATTGAAGCATCAATAAGGTGGAACGATATATAACTCTATGATAATAAATAGTTGTTTGTAAATCAAATAAAATTTATATAACTAAAAATATATACCTCTTATTATATATATTTTGAAATGTTGTAAGTGAGTAGAAAATGTAACCTTGATGTAATATTTGGTATTAAACTATTATCAATACAAAAAAAGTTACCCTTGGCTTTTGTTTACCACTATTAAGTGAATGTCATCAAAAATTACTTATAAATATGAGTTGAGGTCACAAGTCATCATTCAAGATACATGATTTAAAATTTGAGGGAAGAGGACTTAATAAAGCTAAAATTCTTTAGCATTTTATGGAGTTGTGGATTTTAGATGTATCTTGAAAATATATGTAAACTTTCTTGTCAATCCCTCAAGTTTACATAGTCTAAGAAGTATCACATGCATACTTTTGTAATGTTTACATGTGTAACTTTTGCACTTGCATATGTCATCCTTGATTCAATGACCTCCATTTCTACCAACTAAATGTAGTTATTATCTAAGAATAGATTCAAAGTGTAGTTATACACAACTATAAAATTGTCTTTAATTTTATATTCTCCCTTTCCTAAGAATAATTAATTATAGATTTAGATGCATCATTCAATCATGCATTATATACAAATTACAAACCTTCTCTCGATTCTCATGATCCCATGAAATTGTGTAAGCATACAAGTTAATGCATGGACTTATGTTCCATACACACATGCCTTCCATCTTGTGTTTTGTTTCCTTGTTCCTATTATCTACAATCTTACTTAACCCTATAGTTGTAGGATCAATTTTATCTCTCATAAATGTTGTACTTGTAACCCTCAACCCTATAAACTAGTAAGAAAAAGTGTGAAAAATAAAGTTCTTTTATCATGCATTCATGTGAATAAAGTATAAAGATTTCTTTTAAAATTAACTTGACACATGTCCACACCTACTTATTCTTGTAAAACATCCCTTTACCCATAACACTTACTCTCAATGTAAATCTAGAATACAACTCATGTAAAATTCCTCTATTATATATTCATGCCTATATGTACACAAATTCATTCATTCAAAGAGAGACTCTATACAAGTGTGAGTTACAACTTCTTTGATGCAAGTTATTAGATTCATTCACCATTTTTTCCTCACAATTATTCCTTACCTTAAGATTTAGATTCATCCTCTACTTGTATCCTTATGAATTCAAGATGGACATGCATGGTGTTATTATATCTATTTGAAGGTATTTCCCTATTGTTGTTGAAAGTTTCCCCAAAAAGAAAAGTGGAAAATTGTTGGCTTTCCTCTAGGGTTTAGAACCTAGAATGACAATCTTCACTAAATTTCACTCAAGAACAAACCCTTGAGATCTCAATGCAAATGAGAAAGAGATCTTGCAAGAGGGATTTCCTAGGGGATGAATACAGACTAATGAAGGGTTCACCACCAATTTTGGACTTGGAAAAATAAATGAAATGCAAGATGCAACACTAAACCCTAATTTAATGCAATGACCTAGAAATCTAAATGAAACAAAAAAGAAAGCTACACAATGAAATGTGTGCACCTGGGAATTTGAAGATGGTTGAATGGAGCTCTGAAACACTAGAAAATATGACTTTAATGCTAACTAGGACTCATTCACCAAGCTCAGCAAATCAGTCTATATTTTGGGTTTCTATGCAGGAACAAGAATCTACCAAAAGGGTATTTGAATCTGCAAAAATCTTAATTTTGACTAAAACTAGGACTCATTCACCAAAAGTGGTGAATCAGTCTAGTTAGGGTTTTCTAAAGCTTCAAAGTCTAATCCTGCTCTTCTTCATCTACTTTGTCCTTCATGATTTTTTTTTGGATCTGAAACCCTGATTTGCAACTTGTAGGTGTTCTCCAATGCTCTCCAATGCTTGATGACAACTTTGACAAATTTGAATGATTTGACAACTTTCTTCTAATCTTTCTCCTTCGGAAATCTACAACCTAGACCTGCAAATCACACACAAAGGAGAGGGAAAAAATTTTGTTGGGTTAGTGGATAGGGGTTTGCCTTGGTCAAACTCCGTTTTGGTAATCAAACCTTGAAATAGAATGAAATATGAATGGAGAATGATGAATGAACAAAATAAGATGTTGCAACCCACCAAACCCTAGAAATGAAGTGTTGCAAACAAGTATGGAATGGATCCAATGGATGTAGATCTTGAATGAAATGCTTGCTTGAATCATAAACCCTACATCACAATTGTTAGCTCTAAGACAAACATGATGCATGGAATCCTTGACATGATGATTGGTTCTTGAATGATCCTCTAAAATGCTTGATAATATGCCCTTGAATGCTCTTGAATGCTCTTGTAAACACTTGTGAACTCAACTTTTCCTTAAGGATGAATACTTGAATGCTTGGGGTGAAAATGAGTGAAAGAAACTTGTATTTATAATCAATTATGCAAGAATTCCCAAAATTACAACACTACAAGCCGACATCAGATCTAGGAGGGTAAAATCCCACCAAAAATTTGAATTAATTTTATTTTGGGCCACATGGGATTCATTCACCCAGGGTGGTGAATGATTCCCAATAGGCCTAAATTTTGGGACCATTTTTAAAAATGCTTATAAATGTGTGAAACCAGGTTCGGGACCCAAAAATCTAGGTGGGACTCATTCGCCCAAGGTGGAAAATGAGTCCCAGATCACTAAATTTGGGCCACTCAAGCCTAAAACACTTGAATTATGATTGGGTAATGATTTGTGTTGGGATTATCCTTGAAAAGATGCAATAAATGAGGCTTGTGGATGTAAAATAGGGCCAATTAAAGCAATAAGAAGCCTAATTATTAATCACAAGCCTAGAAAAGTGTGAAAGTGGGTTACAACACTTCACAACTCTTTAGCAAGGTACCATTTAAGTTCATTAGTTCACAAGGGACCAAGACCTAATACGAATGTGTCAACCACATTACAACACTAAATCAAGGAAAATGTAAGCCCAATTCAGAAAGGAGGTCCCAAACAAGTGTGAAAATGTCCTCGATGATATTTTTCAATAGTACATTTAGCCCCCACTTTAGTGAGAAAATGAACTTGCTTCAAACTCGCACTAAAGTAGACAAACACGCATCAAGAGGGGTCCAAGTGCACCAATGCCAATAAGATGGGCTGAAAATGATCAAGAGGGGTGATCAAGACCCCAGAATCAAGATCCCATGACAAACCAACATAGGTACAAAAGAAAACACATGAAAATAAAATAAAGAAAAACAAAAAATCACAAGCATACACTGTCAAAGACGAAAAAAAGGTAAAAGGATAAAAGAGTTAGATCAAGCTTTGACCGTTTGTCCATCGCAATGTGGATCAGATCTAGGTTGTTTTTCTGAAAAATGCAAGCTCACTCTGAGGCAATGGAACTCCTAGATGTTCGTTGGGTGAGGGTCCTATGGATTAAAAATCCCCTGAGCTCCCTTCGGTTTGGTAAGATTATTTTGCTTAGCCCCGACCCACGCCTTATATGCTTATATATCTCTAGGCCCCTTTTGAAGATTTTTTCTTGTTGCTTCCAAGTGTCTGCCTTGCGCCTCTTGCAAAGATTTCTTCCCTTTCTACTCTATCGATCCCTACCATGTCTCCATGTGTTAGCAGTGCAGTCCTTTGTGAGTATGCTTCCCTTTGCTTCTCTATCGAGCTCTTCTTGCATGCCACATAGCATCATTTCATGGGAATCATTTGGTGGACCCCACAATCAACACTCGAGATGAAGACTCTTCCATGTGTCTTCTCCACGAGGATCTTCAGCGTCGGAAGGGAAGAGTGAGAAACAAGATCCTGTTGGATGTTGTGGATATGATTACTAATATGTGGTCATTGATGTCAACACTATTAGCATTTGGTGCATTGAAGACTATATATGTCGAGGATATTGAGAAAATTGTAAAAGAAAGTATTCCTAGTTCCCAGTGGAACTGTACAGGTCAATAAGGCGTTATGTCCTGTACGTTGAAGATTGGCTTATGTGGATTTAAGGGTCTAATGTTGAATGTTTCTAGATCATCTACTGGAAGTTTCAGAGGTCTGCGTGAATTTTTGAGTATGATGTGGTCTGACAGTGTGTTGCTGGTCTCTGTCAGTGTTCCTAAATGAATTTTGTGTAATTCTTGTTTTCTCAGTTGTTTCAGATGCTTCTCTATTGTTTCCTTGAGTTATGTGGTGTCTCTAAATCATTCTCTATCTTTGTGGTACATCCACATTATTCAGAGAGTTCGTGGTTGAAGATCTTTTTGTGCATGTTCGGTTTTTCTTGTTCCTAGCCGACATATTGTTGGTAGCGTGTTGTGGATCTGCAAGGTGTAATCAATTAAAGTATTCTTGTGTTGGAGATATTAATTTGGGTCTCCACTATGTTGTGGCTGACCTTGGTGGATACAGACTAAAAGTTTATTTGTAAATGTGGGCCAACATTACAAATATATTTTATTTATTTGGCCAACGAAGTGGTGATGGAATTTCATGTAGTAGATATATAAGGGCGATTAGTTCATTGTTGAAGATGATGCTTCATGTGCTCCTATGTGTGTATATGAAAATATCATTTGATTTCTAAGCAGAGTGTGAAGAAGAATGTGTGAAGTGTGAAGAAGTGTTGAGCTTAATTGGAACTGTAATCAGGCTTGTGAAGAAGCTATTTTCTCAATTCACAAATCTTGGATGGTTTTAATCCAAACCCTATTGTTGGGCAGTGATTCCGCTTTTGTAATTGAGTAGTGAGCTCTAGGAAGTGTGCCTAAATGCATGTGCATTCCCCTTATTATTTCTTTTATACTTCTAGCAAAGTATAATCTTGTGGACTAACATCCACCATGGATTTTTCCCAATAGGGTTTCCACGCAAAAAAATTTGTGTTATTTTTCTCTCTGATGTGTTGATTGTTTATGGTTAATTGCTTATTCATTAGATCTGAGATTAATTTAAGATTAATAAGAAGAGTTTTAGTTTCTGTTACAACTGATTCACCCCCCCTCTCAGTTGTGTGTCCTTGTTTTTCCAACAACCCCGTCCTATCGCCACGTGTCCTAGCCAACTCTGTGGGTGAGTGACACGTGTTTGTATGGGAATTTTTTTGCTTCCGCATTGGGACCACAATCATCATTCGTAGAAGGATGCATCTAGTTTGAAGGTGACTTCATTCCATGCTTCAAAATCTTTTCTATTGCAATGACCATGTGAAACCATTGTGATGGACATCATTGCTCATGCTAAGGAATCTTTTTTGTTACTAGCTCGTAGGCCATCAGATGCTTCTCTATATATACTGCTTCAACTCTCTAAAAGGGGGTTCAAAGTTTGGAGAATATATAAAAAAAATTGTGGAAAGACACCAGGCATTTGTATTGTTTTTAGATTATTGTATTAATACTCACAGACTATGCCATTGTTGTTTGGCCTTTATGTTTCTTAGCTAATTGACAAAACATTATATTGTGTTGTTACTGTACTGAGTAATTTATTTGCAGAACTTCTATAATCTCAATATAAGTTTGTTGATTCAGACCATTTCTTGGACTCTTCTTTTTAGTAAATGTGTATGGAAGTTATTTTAGGTTATTTGATGAACTTCTTAGGCTTTTCATCTATGTTATCTGTTATTTTCAGACATGTAGATTGTTGAACGGGCCCTTAAATCCCATCTTAAAGGAAGGTTTATTTTGCCCAAACCTACATCTTGGCACATCGCCTTTAGGTTAGATCTTTATTTTATATATCCACTTCCTTTTCCCATTCCAAACCCCCCAAATAAAAAGGGAGCCAGCTTCTTTAAAAAACCCAGAGGTCACTCAGTATAGTGCAATTGGTCCCCCCATTAACTAAGTTTCCCATAAGGTTGTTGCTTGAAATTTTTATGCATGAACAGTTTCTTTTACTAGCACGCCCAGTGGGACTTGTTTAAATGTATTTAAATCTAAAGTGGGTGTATGAGCCATAGGCCTATTACTAGATACCAAAAATTGAGTAACCCTGGTCTGCTAGTTCCACCACTAGTAACAATACAAACTAGAACCCGTCTGGTGAATGTTTCGATCCCTCCACTAGCCATGTTGTGGATTGCTAACAGAAATTATGTGGCATGGGATGTTGAAAGCCCCCGTATAGCACCAGTAGCACCTGCCATTTGGGCCCCTATCCTAGCCCCTCCTTTAAAATTTGTACCAAAATTCACCGAGGAAGGCTTGAAAACACCATCCGAACACCTGCAAGATGTGGCAGACATATGTTTGGTGCATGGTGTTACCAACCAGAATTTTGCGCTAAGGTTGCTCACAATCTCTTTCAAAGGAAAAGTGCTAGATTGGTATCACACTTTAGGAGCCAACACTATTGGTACCTGGGATCAGCTCAGAGATCCTTTCTACGAGATATTTTCAAATAATGGAGATCGGTCTTCACTATATCATCAACTGGCAACCATAAAGCAGACCCCTCAGGAGGCCATGACTGACTTTAATGCTCAATTTCACACGACTTGGAAAAGGATTCAGCTTGTAATCCGCTGGCCTACAAATTTGGCATTTATGTTATATTTGAAGTCTCTCAACACCGACATTTCATTGATGATCCAGTGCCTTGGTGGGAACACCTTGCTAGGTGCATATAGTGTTGTTGTTTAGGTGGAGAATAATTTGATCCATTTCAGAAAGTTATCGCCTTGACCCACTATGCCTATATTTTTTAGAGTTTTTGATTCCCACCCAAGAGATAGCATCTACCAGTACGTCCGCTCCTCCCCAATCTATGTATGCATATACAAGTGTGCCAACGAGTGCTGCTTCTATGTCTAATTCTTCAAAAGATGAGATGAGCAATGTCAAGGAGTTGTTGTGGAGCATCTCAAACAAAATAACTACCATCAAGAAGAACCAATCTATGCCTCTAAAGCCAACTTACCAAAATTATCAAGGTAGAAAATATTTCTACCAGCAAAATCAGTTTCAAGGAGCCTTGTACACAAATACACAAACTCAAACAAGTAATCAGATGGTGTCGGTACCTACTCTATTGTAGAATTCTCACCCAAGCTCAAGTAGAGAGTTGACAGCAGGGAAAAATAATCTCGTTGATGACATCAATCCCTAGTGCTTCCCCTACAATAAAGAAAATATGCCCCGAAATTGTCTGTGCAACAATCTACAACAAAGAGTGGCAGAACAACACAGTCAAGGCATGGCATCAGATTTAGGAGGTTATGTATATGCCTCTCCGCAAATCAAAAATGCGGTACTCACCGTGCAAATGCAAGGAATGTCCCTAGAGCAAGAGATAGACATAGCTCCAGACCACACACTCTTCCCATGGATGGAAGAAGAGAAAGTGGTGTTTGCAAATGAGGCCTCCACATCCAAGGCCCTGCAAGTGTAGTCTAATTACAACACTCACTCAAAGAGGAGATTCGTAGGCTAACCAGTTGTCTCGCAGCTCAAAAGTACCCCTAACCAAACTCATAATACCTCTGCAATTGCACAACAATTTCAGCCACGAAAGGAAATTGTTATAACAAGGGCTAAGGAACAAAAGCCTTTGAATCTGCTGCCATTCAATGTGGTGGAACAATTGAAGAAATCCTCTACTAATGTGTCTCTTTAGGATATCTTAGCTATTCTGGAGTAGAATTCATTATTTCAGAAGGCCCTACTCAAAGATACCAGAAAGGAGCCAGCAAAGCAACCCTCCAAAGGGAAGACCATCGATTATGCACCTCAAGCTAAAGTCCTCACAAATAATGCAAAGGAATCCTCTACCAAAGTTAGACATAAGCCAAAATTGAAACCCTTTTTCCTAACTCTTATTGCGGGTAAGAAATTGTTGCATAATTCTATGATTAACTCTGGTGCTAGTACCACAGTCATACCCAAGCAGATAGTTGAAGCCTTAGGACTTAGCTATGAACCTTTAAAAAGAGGGGTTATGTAGCTTGATGGGAAAAAGGTTGAAACTATAGGTGTCATTAAGTACCTCCCCTTGACTCTATTCTCCTACCCTAGTATCACAGTTCCACAAGATACCATGATCATAGACGTGCCCTCAATGTTTGGTCTCTGCTTATCCTGGGAATTCACTTCCAAGATAGTCAGATATATTTCCTTGGATTGGTCACACTTAATCCTCAAGACCAAGCATGGAGCTAAAATGAAGATAGTATCTGAACCTCTACATTTGGAACATGTGGCAGATGAAGCCATTATCAACTTTGAGGCTGCTCATACCTCTTTCACCAAAGAGGAAATGTATTGTACTGAGCTACTAGAGGATGAGAAGGTGACTAGAGACCGGACTAATCAGGAAGAGTTCCTCTTGAGTGAATATATAGACACTAATCCTTTCAGAAACTATCATGCCACCGGATTGGGAACCTATGTCATCTATGATGAAGATCAAGTGATGTCAAAGGTCATAAAGGAACCCAAGAGTGATCAAGTCTCAGAGCTATGGAAATTACATTTTGATGGAGCAAGATGTAAATTTGGTGTAGGATCTGGGATATGTTTGATGTCCCCATCCATTCAAAATACCCTCGGGTCTTTTTGCTTTCATTTTGCTTGTTCGAACAATGAAGCTGAATATGAGGGCCTAGTGCAAGGTTTGAGTCTTGCAAAATGGTTGGGTGTTAAACAAATAATGGTATTCAGAGACTAATGGTATTCAGAGACTTTGAGCTAGTTGTCATTCAAGTCTAGGGGCTCTTTGCAACCAAGAATGTTCGCATGAGATCCTATAGACAGAGTTTGGGACCTAATTGAAAGTTTTGAAGCATTCAATATCCAGACAATGCCCAGAGAGAAAAATGTAGATGTAGATCACATGGGAACAATTGGATCTCAATTTGAACTTGTTCCTAACCTAATTCATAACATACACTTTGTATGAGTGATCGTCCAATCAAAAATCCTAGATAATGATCAAAGTTGGAAAGTGTTTGAAAGTGATGAACACGTCGCCTCATTCATCTAGCAGCTAGGAGAGTTCGTTGAGCAACTCCAACCAAACATTATCGAGGCCTATGAAGGGAAAATTATTCAGTTAAGGTCCAAGCTTCCAAAAGGATTGGTCACTCTTGAAAACCTATTCAATTGTGATGATGCAAGGAATGACAAGAGGAAGTTTGTAGCAGAAAAAAGTGACTATGCTGACCTTCAGGTCACTGATGGAAGGAATCTCAAGGTCAGAAAAGATGTCCTACAACATGATAAAGAAAGGTTCATTTAGTTTTGTGAGAAATATGGAGTAGTGGCTTAGTCATATGATGACCTCAAGGGATATGATCCTAAAATCATCCAGCATACTATAGAGCTGACAGAAGGAGTGAAACACGTCCACCAAAAGCAGATGCCAGTAAATCCAAAGATTGAAGCCTTGATGGTGCAAGAGTTGACAAAGCTAATTCAGTCACGGATCATCTTCCCAATCAAGCACAACACATGGGTGTCCAACCTAGTTCTTGTCCAAAAATAGAATGGAGACATCCACTTGTGTGTGGATTTCTGGGACTTGAACATAGCATCCCTGAAGGACCACTATCCCTTACCCTCCATTGAGTCTATCTTACAAACAATGGCTAGCTTGGAAATGTTCTCTATGTTGGATGACTTCTCCGATTACAACCAAATCTAGGTAAAAGAGGAGGATAGACACAAAATATGTTCACTACTAAGTGGGGAATGTTTTCCTACATGAAAATTCCTTTCGATCTCTCAAATGTGGGAGCTACCTTCCAGCAGGCAATGGATATTGCTTTCAAAGAATTGATAAACAAGATTATCTTAATCTACTTGGATGATCTCACTATATTCTATAAGTCTAAATATGATCATTTTGATCATCTAGAAATGGTTTTTAAAAGATGCTAGGAGTTCGAGGTATCCCTAAACCCAAAAAAATGTGTTTTCGGAGTCCCATAAGGAAAAGTTTGGGGCATGTGGTGTCCAAGGATGGAATTGCAATTGACTTGGAGTGGGTGAAGGCAATCAGGGAGCTTCCCTTACCAGTCAACAAGAAGGGAGTTTAGTCCTTTCTGGGGAAGGTAAATTTTTTGAGCAAATTCATTTCTGATTTTGTAGGAATAATTAGACCTATTACCCTGATGCTTAAGAAGGATCAATTATTCAAATGGAAAAAAGAGGCCAGAGAATCCTTTGAGAAGGTTAAGGATGCTATTTCTTTAGCTCCTATACTGGTAAATCCATACCTATCAAAGGATTTCATAATGCATGTGTTCAGTAGTAAATCCAGCATTGCTATTATTTTGACCCAAAAGGATGATGAAGAAAAGGGAGAACATCTGATAGAATTCCACTCCTGGACCTTAAAGGATTATGAAACAAATTATAACTTCGTTGAAAGGAAAGCATTCACCATTGTTAAGGGGCTCAAAAAGTTGAGACCTCATATCTTGCAACAAGGTGGTAGTATATGTCACGCATTCTAGTGTGTGTGAATACATTATGGAGGGAGAAATCACAGAGAAAAGGGCCAACTGGATTACTAAGATCTTGGAATATGACATTGAGGTCAATCCCATAAAGACCGTCTGAGGGAGAGGACTGTGTGAGTATTTTGTGCATGATAAAGAATTGCCAGCTAAAGAGGAACAACCTGAGCTTATTCTAATGAATGAATCTGAGTCTGAAGGCTATTGGTTGGTAGATCAGATGAGATTCATGCAGACTGGGAAATATCCAATGGACCTTCCTTCTTAGAAGAGAAGATTCTATAGATTGCAGAAAAGTGGATATGCACTCATCGAAGGAGTCCTTTTCAAAAGGAACTTCAACGGTGTCCTCATGCGGTGCATCATCATAGAGAAAGCAAAGAAATATCTAGACATATTCCACAGTAGTCCCATGGGTGGAAACTTCTCTACAAAGATCACCACCATCAAAATTATGTGTGCTGGATATTTCTGGCCTACACTATTTAATAACTCACACTCTTTGGTTAAGGGATGTAAAGAATTCCAATTCTTCATAGGAAGAAGAAAAAACTAAGCAATGCTCCTTAATCCGATAGTGGTTGATCAACCCTTTGCACAATGGGGCCTTGATTTTATCGGGATGATTAATCCCACCTCCAGTGCTAGAAACAAATGGATCCTCATGGCTACATAATACTTTACCAAATGGACTGAGGCCATGCCCCTGAAAAATGCGACAGAGGTAGAGATTGTGAACTTTCTCAAGGAACTGGTAACGATATTTAGCCCACCAAGGACCATAATCTCTAACAATGCTAAGGCTTTCCTGGGCTCAAAGGTATGTCAATTTTCACTCAATCATGGCATATTCTTAAAAACATCTTCAAACTACTACCCACAGGGAAATGGTCTATCTGAGTTGAATAATAAAAATTTAGTTTGACTCATTAAAATAATCGGGTTGGATCATCAAAAGGAGTGGCATAAGAACCTCTAAGCAATGCTCTGTATAGACCGGATAACTCCTAAACAAGTCCTTAAGACTTCGTCGTACAAGCTGGTATATGGGAAGGAAGCACTATTACCCATCTCCATGGAAATTCCCACGTTACAGTTGCTCAAGTCTCTAGAGGTTGAACAGAATGGAGCCATGGAGGTTCGGTCGGCTGAGTTGCAGGAGGTACAGGAGAAAAGAGAAAAAGCTCTGACAGTGATGTCTAACCACCAATAGGTGGTTGAAAGGTGGTTTGGCAAAAATACCTCCAACCAGGGTCTTAAATGCGGGGACCGGGTGCTAAAATTCAATGAAAGGGCCGCAAAGCTTGGCCTACACAAAAAGTTTGATAGCTTGTGGAAAGGCCCTTTTCACATTATTCAATGCAAGTAGCATAACACATTTAAACTAGAAAACATGGAAAAAGAAGCATTGGGGATTCTAGTTAACGGAATCCACCTCAAATTGTTCAATTAAGATTCATTAATCATTTTTCTAGTGTATATATGTAATTATGTAAATTTCCTTTATGTTTTGGTTTTTTTCATTTAGTCAGTCTTTCAAACAGAACCCGTAATACAAGAAGCAAAAAATGGAATCCGTAATACAAGAAGCAGAAAATGGAATCCATAATACAACAAGTAGAGAATGGAACCCATAATGTAGAAGAAGAGAAAGCAAAAGAGATAGAAAATTGATTAAAATGTTGTATAATCATTATACAGTATTATATACTTTGGTATTACAATTTCAAAATGGCCCTCGGGCCATACTTTTTGAAGTATATATATACTATGCAGTTTTTTTGAGTATGAATTAAAAGCCTTTCAAGGCATATATACAAAAAATAGAAAAAAGGGAGTCCATTCTTCAAGTAGGAGCATCAGCAGTGTTAGCAGCATCTGGAACAACTTCATCAATAGCCTCAAGAACAACAACAGGATCATTAACGACAGTAGAAGCATCAATAGCAGCAATGGCAAGCGGTGGAGGATACATCTGGTTTCTAAAATTAGTGTACCACTCCACACCATAGAACAACACCATGTTGTAGCAGTGCAGCAGGAAGTAGCAGGTAGAGTAACCCTTTGGCAGTACTCTTCAAGCGTCAGAATGTGGAATCCGCTCAAAAATGGCACCCACGACACCACTGCATCTTCTTCAATGTGTCTACAGAGGTCGCTCGTCATAGGAAGACCAAGGCCATACACCACATTTTTCACGACTTCTCCAAGGCCACCAAGATAGCACTTCAGAAAGATTTCCAATGTGAGTCATAGGATCATTGGCTTGGGTACTTGTATATCAAGCAAAGAAGTAATGAAATGGGAGAAAATATTAGTATTAACCCTATACTTATCCTCATATTCTATGCAATCCCTCCCCAGTATCCATTTCATTGCTATAACTTCCAAAGAATGTTTGTTCTTCATCATGTATTTCAGATGCCTGTTAGAAATTTCACCTAAAAAGGTTGTTTGCGACTTATTGCTAGTGAGCCTAATTGGAGTATTCATTGTGCCTATCTCTACTCAATTACCAAATGCTAATTCTTCCCAATTACCAAGTGCAATTTCGCTATTGTCTTTAGGACTATTTATAGAAATAGCCAAGGTACATGTGTGCGATAAGCATGATGCTAGTCAAGTATTAACTCAAAAATTCCATCAAAAGCCAGCTTGAAATTCCCACCAAGAGAAAACTCAAGAATCCCACCCAATTGTGTCTGTTGTGTACGAGTTGTTGTGTGTGAAGTTAGGAAGGAGTAATTAATTAGCTAAATACGGTGGAAGTCCCAAGTGATTGTCCACACAGTCAAGTGCTAATGTGTCACGTTGTGGGCATTTTTATTTCTCCAAGCATGAACTCAATCTTTTTGTGTACTCATTACACTTTTGGCCTAATCATTCTTTTTAGGTAATTAATTGCAAAGCATGCGAAATTTTTTGTATCCCTTCAATCGCCGGCTCAATTTCCCAGGAAATGGCATTGTAGAACATAATGACTAATTGTCATTATGAATTATTGTCTTTTCAAAGGGAAAGGAATTCATCACATGAACAAGAGAGTTGGTGGTACATGCCAAATTTATTGCAAGAAGGAAACCATTGTCTACAACTCCAATTCGAGAAAAGGATAAGTATTGCATGAGAAAGCATGGCATTGTGAAAATTCCTCTGAGTACGTTGTTCAATGCAAAGAGTTTTGAGTGCAGAATTTTTCGAGGAACCCAAGTGAATTGCAAAGAGTTTAAATGTTGCTAAGGTCCACAAATTCCTGAAATGGCTCAGAATCTTCAAATGGAAGCACAAGGAGAGGCAACTCAAAGCTTATTTGACATCATGCATGTGGAACCAATAGCCAACATTTTTTATAACATCTCTTACGCTTCGCTTGATATGCCAAAGAAGCCAAAGTGGGTCCGCACATGGGCTGTGGACAAGAAAGATCACAAGGACCAGACCCTGATAACAGAAGAATGGGATAACATTCATGACCCTATCCTTAAAACCAACCCTAAGATTCTTAGGGAAGTAGCCTACGAGAGGATGAAACAGTGCACTAGCCAATAGTATTTGGCATACAAGCTATGATTCAATGATCTCTCGCAGTATATGGTTCCTTTTGTGCATTATTGCCTGAAACTAGTTCACGAGTGCATGCAACATTTTAAACCAAATATTGGCACCTTCAAAGGTCGAGAACTGAGGGTTATGATCAGCGTGGAGGCTATAAGGGACATGCTATGCATCCCTCCTGGAAAGGGCTTTAGAGCAGAAAATATGGAGACGTTCACTCTAGAAAGAGTGGAAGAGTTCTAGCAGACCAGAGATCTTGCTCTAAGCTTTTCTAACCAAGAGACCAAAAGGCCTAAGGAATATTTTTCAAAGCCACGACAAATTCCAATCACGCACAATTCTTTTAGCTCAGACTTATAGGAGGCCTTGACTATGATGGTTTTGTTTGCGGCATGGAAAGTGACAAGAATGTGCAAGAGTTTAAAATTGGTCTGGGTTTTTAGTTGAGGAGACAACATTCTTTATTCTAGTATGACTTCACGGAAGTCATTGTCCGGGAAATGCTGAATCATTTACCAAGGAATATAGCACCCAACAAAAGTTTAGGTTTTCTTCTATCCTCGCTCACATGTTTTTGCATTAGAACCCTAACTTCTTTAGAAAACATATGGGCTTGGATATTTTTTACAAACATGGAGTAAGAAGGCCAGTTTCTGTGCAGACTCCCCTCCTCTCTTCAACTTATGATTACTATACATTTTCAAAGTGCTTCTTGATTATGATTTTGCAAGATTTTAGTGAAGATGGCAAGCTTTATCGGCTTTCCGCCAATCAAACATGGTGGGTGCAAAATTTCCATCCTCCTTGCGATTGGTTTCTTGGGGAGGATTTCACATTTATTAGGCTACATGGATTTATCAAGGAGCCATTTTGACTCCTGACATGCATCATAGATAGGGTGTTGGCCCTTGAGGTGTTTCAACAACTATCGATTATCGACAAGAACTTTTGTGGAGGGAAAAATAAGAAAGGTTTTTTCTTCTACCCTTTGAGCTTCAAAACAGTGATAATGGAAAAGAAGTAGATGCATGGTCTACTAGAAGCAAAGCTGGCTCATCTGGAGCTAGTATGAATTTTTTATAAGTGGCAATATAACCTCGATAATTATTTAGCAAACCTGAATGTTAAGGTGACTCATAGCTCCCACCCTTACTAGGAAAATCGACAAAATCCACAGTCAAAGCAAGATGATCTATTTGTGGACCTGGCCTATATTCATATTGAATTTAGGAGGCCATTGTGGCTCTCTTTCTATTTTCCTTTGGTGAATCCTAATGAGAAGCACCAAATGGGGGCCACCCTTCGCAATGAATTAGTCAAGAATTGGCAGTGGAGTGAAGAGAAAATTGCAGCCTTCTGGATTTATTGTCAAGAGACGAGATGACTTGATGTCCCGTTCCAAGAGGAAAACAAGGATGAAATATTTGATACTCTATGGAACAGAGGGCATGATGATACTAACACAAGTGATGATGAGGATATAGAACTAGAGGAGGCTAAGACATATACAGTGAAGGGAAAGGAGGTGAAATAGGCCCAAGTGCAGAAAACCAAAAAAGTGATAGAGCAATTTGGTAAGACTTCATTGAGAGTGTGGGTGATTGCATCATGACCGGAGGCCTCACTACCACACACATGGATTGTGAAAAGATCCAGGGTAACCCAACAACATTTAGAGACTCATAGAGGAGGAAAATTCTCCACTTGATAAGAGGCAGCGCATAGATGCAACCTCTGGACAGGGCTCATAGGAACGTGCAATGAGCCAAGGATCGAAGTCCTTCGTGCCTCGGGTATCTTTCTCTCCCCCTCTTCTCACTACATAATCTTTGGTTACTCAAGCTACCTCTGTCATATCTGTACCCCCAATTACTTCGAGTGTTGGCCTTTCTTTTTTTGCTTCTACTTCCATGATCATGGGAGGTTTCTCCCAATTCTCCCACATTAGACATGCAACTTTTACTCCACCACAATCTATTCCACCATTTGTCACAAGCCAGTCCGGATCCACCATTACCACTCCTTTTACTCCCACCACGTTAGCCCCCACTCCTCGTTCTCAATAGATGGTATCCTTTGCATCTCCTCTACCACTACCACTCCCCATGAGTCCTTCCACTGCTTCCTCGACTGGGCCTTGGTATAACATTCCCCCTTCTCCCCATTAACGGTCTCTCTGCTGAAGAAGACATTAGCCGGGACCACAACTCTCTCTTTCCCTTTTGCTCTTCCTTTTGGTGTGCCCTTTGCTAGCAAGTTGATTAAATCATCAGTATAATTTATGTCGAAGGGTGACAAAACAAAAGCAGCACGAGCTATTAGGGTCCAAAAGAGGAAAGCAAAAGATGCTACAAAGTCAGATGAGACATGTGTGCAAACCATTTTCAATGAAGTTCAAGAATTGTTGCATTTCGCAACCATGCATTCGAACACCATCAAACCGCAAGGTGAGATGTGACCCGAGGACTACACAATTCATGTTGTGGGAATTAATTTGCACGTAGCCTAGCCACAGGACAAGGTTGAGCTGATGGAGGAAACCCAGTGAGTGGTGACTTGACTTCCTCAAGTATAGTCGCCAAATGAAGAAGAGGGAGGAAGACCTTAAGAATGTCAAGGAAAGGATGGAGGTCCTATTGAAGAAAGAAAAGGCATGGGAAGTTGAAATTACATGAATATCTCAGCAAGCACAAGTAGAAAGTGCCAAATTCTGAGCGAAACTTACAAAGTTCCAATCTATGGATCCCAACCTAGTCGTTGAACTACAACAAAAAAACTAGGAATTACAAGACTGGTTGGTCTGGGCAGAGGGATAAATACAATAGAAAACTGAGGAGCTTCGGTAGCAACAAATTCAATTGGAGCAGGAAATGTAGCAAAAGGATCGAGAGTTCCAGGGCCGACAAGCTCAATTTGAGAGGGAGATCCAAGAAGTAAAGCTTTCCCTAGAAAAGGAATCCACAACCATAGGCCAAACTGAAGAACAATTGCTCGCCGAGCTACGGACTCTACAGGAATGACTCTCTGTTGTGGAAAAAATAATTAAGGAGCTAACACAAGATGTCAAGTCGAAGGAGATGGAAATTGGTGCTTTGAAGAATCCTCCCCAACCCCTTGCTACTTAGTCAGATTTCCTTTCAGTATCCCAAATAATATACATCTCGTACTAGGAAAAGGTCAATACTTTTTGTCTAACTCTTCATCCCACGCTTCAATTCATGGTGGAAGTGACAAGATTAAGTAGAGAGGTTTGTGGAACAATTGAACAATTCACACAACTCATTGCAGAGAAGGTGCCCGAGGCAAAGAAGTTTCTAGACAAGTTATACACGGTGGCAAATGAGGACCTGGTGAACGCAAGGATTGAAGATTGGAGGTTAGCTGCCAAGACAGCAAAATAATTCATTCGATGTCATGCGGCCATCCTCCATGCTAGTGATTGCTCAGCAATACTGAGTTGAACTATGAATAGTATATGGGCAAGATTCTCCCAACTGACTTAGATGGGCTTTCCCTACCAATTTCTTTCTGATGATTCGGTGGCTACAACAGAGCATATCGCAGCAAAAATTGAGGAGAACCAGCAAGATTTATCTGCCTTTCAAAATTTTAGTCAACCCCCTACTGTTGAGGACGTTGAAGGTGTCAACCATCAGATAGCATGACTTCTCTTTCAACTTGAGTCCGAGAACGAGATATCCATGAAGCTGCCCTTCAAAGAAGTGATTGATTTGCATGAGGTGCAAGAGAATCTATAAACCATATTGATACCATCCAAGGCCGACTGGCTGGCTCTATAGACTACACTCTCAAGGCTCTGACTCCATTGCCCAATGGATAAGGCTTTGGTCTTCGAACTAGAAATTTTAGGTTCTCGTTCAGTAGGTGAAATGCCCCTAGTAGTCGTCAAAAGTTGTGGATTAAAAATCCCTTTAGCTCCCTTCGGGTTGATAAGATTATTTATCTTAGCCTCAGCCCACGCCTTATATGCTTATATATCTTTGGGCCCCTTTTGAAGAGTTTCGACCACTACTTCCACGTGTTTTCCTCATGCTCCTTGCAAATATTTCTTCCCTTATTGCTCTATTGAGCCCCTCCATGTCTCCACGTGTCAGCAACATAGACATTTGTGAGCCCGCTCCCCTTTGCTTCTCTACCGAGTTTTTCCCATGTTCCACGTAGCATCATTTCATGGGCATCATTACTGGTTGCCTCTTCAAACTGCGCTCTCAAGGATTTGACTCCATTGCCCAATGGATAAGGCTCTAGTCCTCGAACTAGAAATTTCGGGTTCCCTTGCAAAGATTTCTATCCTTGCTGCTCTATCAAGCCCCACCATGTCTCCACGTGTTAGCAGTGTGAGCATTTGTGAGCCTGCTCCCCTTTGCTTCTCTATCGAGCTTCGCCCATGTGCCACATAGCATCATTCCATGAGAATCATTTGGTGAACCCCACAGTCAACTCTCCATACAAAGACTCTTCCACGTGTCTTTTCTACAGGGATCTTCAACATCAGAAGGGAAGAGTGAGTGACAAGCCCGATCTTATCACCACGTGTCCTAGCCAACTCTATGGGTGAGTGACACATGTCTATATGGGAATTTTGCTACTTTTGCATTGGGACCACAATCATCATTTGCAGAAGGATGCATCTAGTTCGAAGGTGACTGCATTCCATGCTTCAAAATCTTTTTTGTTGCAAAGACCATGGGAAATCATTACGATAGACATCATTTCTCATGCCAAGGAATCTTTTATGTTACTAGCTCTCAGGCAGTGGGATGCTTCTCTATATATATTGCTTCAACTCTTCGAAAGGGGATTCAGAGTTTGAAGAATATACAAAAAATTGTGGAAAGACACCATGCCTTTGTATTGTTTTTAGATTATTGTATTAAGACTCAAGTATACTATGCCATTGTTGTTTGGCCTTTATGTTTCTTAGCTAATTGATAAAACATTATACTGTCTTGTTATTGTACTGAGTATTTTATTTGTAGAACTTCTATAATTTCAATATAAGTTTGCTAATTCAGACCACGTCTTGGACTCTTCTTTTCAATAAATGTGTATGGAAGTTATTTTATGTTATGAACTTCTTAGGCTTTTCATCTATGTTATATGTTATTTTCGGACATGCAGATTGTTGAACGGGCTCTTAAATCCCATCTAAAAGGAAGGTTTACCATGCTCACACTTACATCTTGGTGCATCGCCTTAGGTTATATCTTTATTTTATGTATTTGCTTCCTTTTCCCATTTCAAACCCCCCAAATATAGAAGGAGTTGGCTTCTTTAAAAAACCTAGAGGTCACTCAATTTAGCGCAATTGGTCCCCCCATTAACTGAGTTTTCCATAAGGTTGTTGCTTGACATTTTTAGGCATCAACAAGTCTGAAAGAGGTGAGATACATACACACACAATTGGTATACCCTCACACTCACACGCGAGTGGCTAAGGGAAATTCATGCCTCAGATGGGCTTCCCATCAAACCATACCAAAGTTATACCTCCTAATAACTTTAATAAGGCACCACACAAAAATTGTTTTTGAGCTTCATGAGGCAAGCAAAAATTTGTATGATTGGAGCTCATGAATAAACAATATGGCTCTATATGCATGCAAAGTGGCCATATAAGTGCAAATGCAAAATAGGGAACATTCAAAGGAGTCTTGCTTAGTTCATGTGAGGTCTCTAACTTAGGGAACATTGTGCCTAATGTCTCCAAGATAGGACCAATCAAAGAATAGAAAATTCACAAGTTAGGGGATGCAATCTGTTGCATTAAGCCACTAAGAGGAATATAATATGCTAAGAGAGATCACACTCTTGAAATACATCATACCCAATGTCATCTACAAGGCAAAAAAAACATCGTATAAAGTAAGAAAACTGCACCATGAACCATGAGAAAGAAAAATGCCAATGTATGCCCCCATTTTAAAGAAATTTCTAAACACCATGCTGTGAGAAATTTCTTTAAAGTAGCAAATGAAAAATGCAAACAGAAAAGGAAGACATGAGAGCTATCTTGGAAAGCCCTATGCCAAGTCATATTTTTCCAAGTAAAGCCACACCATGCAAAAAGAAAAGAAAAGAGAGAGGTTGCCCCCAAAATGAAAATCCAAACACATAAGGGATCTATGGATTTGGGGTCAGTATGTTCTTGTTGCAATGTTTTTAAAGGGTTTAAAACTATCATCATTCCCCAAATACACGTAGAACTGGAAGAATGACAAAAAGAGAGAAGAAACAATGAAAAACATTTCAGGTCAACATGGAAGAGATATGAATGTATCGACACCTTGCATCATCCCCAAAAGGAAAACACAAGACAAATGAAAAAGATATAAAGAAAAATCCTTTTGGGTCAACATGGAAGGGACATGAATGTCTCGACGCCTTGCATCATCCCCTAAAGGAAACACAAGAAAAATTAAAAGATAAGAAAAAAAGAGTAAAAGATTGATGACATAGAGAAGAATGAAGGTACAAATAGAGGAACATCACAAAGAGAGAGAGAACATCAAACATAATGTCATGGGGGATCACATTACGCACATACAATCACACAAAAGAAAAAAAGAGAGAAGAACTAATACAAAATACTAGTAAGGCACATGTGAGTCAACCTAAAGCAGGTCGTTTGCATCCCAATAATGTTCATTGTATATCGAAGGCTGACAACTAGCTAAAGGGAGAATGACAAATGCATTACTAGGACAAGGCTATCTATTTCTTTCCCCCACTGAGTGCAAGACAAGAATGAGCCAAGGTAGGCGATGGGGGATATCATGTAATAGTGAGAATGCAAAACTCTACAACTACTACATGAAAAGGGGTGGAAAAGGGGTATGTTATGCAATCACTCAATGGTAATCATTGCCATCGAAGTGAAAGTTGTTCAATACTAATTTGAATGCCCAACACTCATCATACTATGTCCAAGAGTTTTATGGTATCGACAATCTGGAACTTTTGCATCTTTAGGATACAATATTAGTATGTCTTTCATTGGTGGTAATGTTATTAGTTCTTTGTTTAGAAGCAATTGTAGTTTCCTTTCACTTTCAGGTGGCGAACAAGGGAACTTTATTTTTTGTAGCTTGTAGGGCCTCTTGCACTTGCTAGATTCACCAATTTCTCGGGTTGAAGGTTGAGGAAGGAAATTCATATTAGGAAGAGGATCTAATACTATTGTACCATCACTATGAAGCCTTAGGTATTCTTTAGGAGCACTTATGTTGAGAGGGGGATCTTGATATCCTAACCCTTTTGTTTCCTCACATCCTTGTTTACTCAAGATTGTGAATCATTTTCCATATGTTTCTTCTAGATTGATTGGAGTGTTTTTTACTTTGTTACCATAAAATAGTTGAGTGTTTGCTTCTTTAGAGGAACTAGGCTCACCTATTGTAGGGAACTTAGGTTCAACTTTTGTTTCAGGATGTAAGTAACCAAACATCTCAATAGGTGGTATTGTGGGGGGGTTGGTTGTTTCATGGATGGATAAAAGGATGCATTAGCTTCAAGGTTGTTACGACAATCGTTTAGGAACGTATTCATGCTATCATCATCTTCTCCAATGATGTCAACATCACAAGGAGGACATGCATAAGGAGTTGAGTGAGCATGAGTAAGTTTAATTTTGTTAGGTTCATTTCCAAAAGCACAACTTGACACATCCACCAAAGATTTCAAGGACATCCAAAGCTTACCAAAGCACATATCCACGATGCAAATTTTAGATTCTAAACTATTCAACAATATGAAATGAAACGTCATGGATGTAATTTGGATTTTAAGCAATGCACAAGGTGAAGTAATTTAGACTAGATGTAATGAATTAGATGAAATAGGAGATCTGAAAATTGAAATAGAAAGTTAACAACAACAAATAGAAACACATTGTAGTGTAGTAAAATGGATCCCTTGACATTTTCACAGTTGTTTGGGTCCTCCTTGTGGATTTTGGCTTGATGTTGCCTTGATTTAGTGTTGTAATGTGGATAACACATTCACATTAGGTCTTGGACCCTTGTGAACTAATGGAATTTAATGGTGCCTTGCTAAAGTGTTGTGAAGTGTTGTAACACACTTTCACACTTTTCTAGGGTTTTATCAATCAACTAAGCATAATATTTACATAATTTTAATCAAAATCAACCTTAATCTTGCCTCATTTGGAGTGTTGTAACATAATTTCACATTTCTTTGGGCTTGTCATCAATAATTGGGCTTTCATATGCTTTAATTGTCCTTATTTTGCATCCACAAGCCTCATAAATTACATCTTTTCAAGGATAATCCTAACACCAATCAGTGACCAATCATAATTTAGGTGTTCCTAGCTTGTGTGGCCCAGATTTAGTGTTTGGGACTCATTCTCCACTTTGGGTGAATGAGTCTCAACTAGGTCTTTTTGGCCCTAATGCAGGTTTCACACATTTCTAAGCACTTTTCATTTTTTGTCCCATACATTATGCCTGATGGGACTCATTTTCCACCTTGGGCGAATGAGTTCCATGTGGCCCAAATTCAAATTTAATTCAAATTTCTGGTGGGATTTTATTCTCCTAGATCTAATGTCAACTTGTAGTGTTGTAATTTCGAGAATTCTTGCATAATTAAGTATAAATACAAGGTTCTTTCACTCGTATTCAACACCTAGCATTCAAGAGAGTTCACAAGAGCATTCAAGACATTTCAAGGGGAGGAGCTCTTAGAAAATATCCCTAAGTTAATTGAGAAAGAAGAGAATGATTATTTGATGAGGCCTTTTACCCTTGAGGAGATCAAGAAGGTAGTATTCTTTTTATCACCTGATAAGGCACCAAGACCAGATGGGTTCATAGCCTTGTTTTTTCAAAAATGTTGCGAGTTTATTGGTATTGATATTCTACTGGCACTGGAGGAATCTACTAGAAAAAGATCAATGCTTAAGTAGTTTAACAAAACTCATATTGCAATTATTCTAAAAGTAAAAGAGCCAAAAACCTTTGCAAAATTTAGACCAATATCTTTATGTAATATCATATATAAAATTTTCACCAAGGCTATTTATCTCAAGATCCAACCCCTTATATCAAAAGTAATATCGCATGAACAAGGTGGTTGTGTGCCTAGAAGAGAGACTCAAAAAGGAGCACTAATAGCCCATGAAGTGTTGCATTCCATTAAAATTAGTAATATGTCTTCATTCATAATCAAGTTCGATATGATGAAGGCATATGATGGAGTGGATTGGGATTTTTTGACTCAGGTTCTCCAAAAGTTTGGTCTCTCTTTGAAGTGGTGTAAATGGATTAGATCATGTTTGACAAGGGCCAAGTTCTCAGTAATTGTCAATGGATCTCCAGTTGGGTTTTTTAGCTCCACTCAAGGTGTGAGACGGGGAGATCCTCTATTTGGGTATGTGCAAGATCATCATGGAAAAAACAGGCCCTTAAGTGGTAATGAAAATTCAGAAAAATTAGAGTTTTGCAACTTGACGTAAAAAATTGAATAAGTTATCTATATTATTTCAAAAATATGTAAGAATAGAATCTATGGAAAATTGAATGTAGTTTCTAAACTACTAGGTTTATTTTTCTAAAAAAAAAATCTATTTGGTAAAAATTTGAAATTTCAATGCAGTAGTTCTTGAATTTCAGGGAAAAAATAAGGTGTCTGTCTAACCACCCTAACCATAATAAAATCATAATATTTTTTTATAATATTTTAGATATAAGTAGAGGGACTCATGTCTAGATGTGATGCATATTTTTTTGTATTTTTTTTTCCAAGTAAATAATTAATTATGAATTTTTAATTACAACTTTTAAAAAATATAAAAACTCA
>VDFB02004800.1:11249753-11284533 GCA_007258455.2 Sequoia sempervirens | reverse complement strand
TTTATCCTAGATTCCCCTCTTTTATATGTGAGTTTTTAATTTACATTCCATCCTTCCAAGGCTTCTAGAACCTTGGACTTGTCACAATCTCCACATGTGACCAAGTCCCACCTTTTTGGAGCCCATCTTTTATCTTTTAGACTTTCCTAGGAATGTGAATTTTTAATTCACATTTATATCCTCAACCACCTTTCCTTTTCCCATGTAGATTTTTGAGGAATTCCAAAATTCCTCAAATGTCTCTTTCAATCCCACTTGGGGACAAGAAATCTCTTTTTGTGGAAATCTTCTCACTCCCCAAGTTGCATGTCCTTTTTCCACCTCATGTACTTTCTTGACATCTCAATCCTTTGCCATCATTTAGCCATCTCTCTTGATCATATTGCACATTGAATCTTGCATTTAGTCATTCAAGCAATCATCTAAGGAGCACACAAACCATTCCAAGCAAGGGCCAATCAAAGAGATATCAACACCAAGGAAGGTGAAACTATTTGTATTTCATTTTACTCATTTTCCTTTTCGTTATATCACTCTTTTGGCTAATCTTGAGGTGTCCTTGGTATTTTATTATTTGCATTCTTAAGTTATTTTGCACATTTAGAGTAGGATAAATTCCAAGGTATACAATATGATATTGCATAAAGATATTGGTCTAAATTTTGAAAAGGTTTTTGGCTCTTTTACTTTCAGAATAACTACAATATGAGTTTTGTTAAACTACTTAAGCATTGATCTTTTTCTCCTAGATTCCTCCAGTGCCAATAGGATATCAATACTAATAAATTCCCAACATTTTTGAAAAAACAAGGCTATGAACCCATCTGGTCCTGGTGCCTTATCAGGTGATAAGGAGAATACTACCTTCTTGATATCCTCAAGGGTAAAAGGCCTCATCAAATAATCATTCTCTTCTTTCTCAATTAACTTAGGGATATTTTCTAAGAGCTCCTCCCCTTGAAATGTCTTGAATGCTCTTGTGAACTCTCTTGAATGCTAGGTGTTGAATATGAGTGAAAGAACCTTGTATTTATACTTAATTATGCAAGAATTCTCGAAATTATAACACTACAAGCTGACATTAGATCTAGGAGAATAAAATCCCACCAGAAATTTGAATTAAATTTGAATTTGGGCCACACAGAACTCATTCACCCAAGGTGGAAAATGAGTCCCATCAGACATAATGTATGGGACAAAAAATGAAAAGTGCTTAGAAATGTGTGAAACCTGCATTAGGGCCAAAAAGACCTAGTTGAGACTCATTCACCCAAAGTGGAGAATGAGTCCCAAACACTAAATCTGGGCCACACAAGCCAGGAACACCTGAATTATGATTGGTCACTGACTAGTGTCAGGATTATCCTTGAAAAGATGTAATTTATGAGGCTTGTGGATGCAAAATAAGGACAATTAAAGCATATGAAAACCCAATTATTGATGAAAAGCCCAGAGAAATGTGAAATTATGTTGCAACATTTTACAACACTCCAAATGAGGCAAGATTAAGGTTGATTTTGATTAAAATTATGTAAATATTATGCTTAGCTGATTGATAAAACCCTAGAAAAGTGTGAAAGTGTGTTACAACACTTCACAACACTTTAGCAAGGAACCATTAAATTCCATTAGTTCACAAGGTCCAAGACCTAATGTGAATGCGTTATCCACATTACAACACTAAATCAAGGCAACATTAAGCCAAAATCCACAAGGAGGACCCAAACAAGTGTGAAAATGTCAAGGGATCCATTTTACTACACTACAATGTGTTTCTGTTTGTTGTTGTTAGCTTTCTATTTCAGTTTGCAGATCTCCTATTTCATCTAATTCATTACATCTAGTCTAAATTACTTCATCTTGTGCATTGCTTAAAATTCAAATTACATCCATGATGTTTCATTTCATATTGTTGAATAGTTTAGAATCTAAAATTTGCATCGTGGATATGTGCTTTGGTAAGCTTTGGATGTCCCTGAAATCTTTAGTGGATGTGTCAAGTTGTGCTTTTGGAAATGAACCTAACAAAATTAAACTTACTCATGCTCACTCAGCTCCTTATGCATGTCCTCCTCATGATGTTGACATCATTGGAGAAGATGATGATAGCATGAATACGTTCCTAAACGATTGTCTTAACAACCTTGAAGCTAATGCATCCTTTTATCCATCCATGAAACAACCAACCCCCCCACAATACCACCTATTGAGATGTTTGGTTACTTACATCCTAAAACAAAAGTTGAACCTAAGTTCCCTACAATAGGTGAGCCTAGTTCCTCTAAAGAAGCAAACACTCAACTATTTTATGGCAACAAAGTAAAAAACACTCCAATCAATCTAGAAGAAAAATATGGAAAAGGATTCACAATCTTGAGTAAACAAGGATGTGAGGAAAAAAAAGGGTTAGGATATCAAGATCCCCCTCTCAACATAAGTTCTCCTAAAGAATACCTAAGGCTTCATAGTGATGGTACGATAGTCTTAGATCCTCTTCCTAATATGAATTTCCTTCCTCAACCTTCAACCCGAGAAATTGGTGAATCTAGCAAGTGCAAGAGGCCCTACAAGCTACAAAAAATAAAGTTCCCTTGTTCGCCACCTGAAAGTGAAAGGAAACTACAACTGCTTCTAAACAAAGAACTAATAACATTACCACCAATGAAAGACAGACTAATATTGTATCCTAAAGATGCAAAAGTTCCACATTGTCGATACCATAAAACTCTTGGACATAGTATGATGAGTGTTAGGCATTCAAATTAGTATTGAACAAGTTTCACTTCGATGGCAATGATTACCATTGAGTGATTGCATAACATACCCCTTTTCCACCCCTTTTCATGTAGTAGTTGTAGAGTTTTGCATTCTCACTATTACATGATATCCCCCATCACCTACCTTGGCTCATTCTTGTCTTGCACTCAGTGGGGGCAAGAAATAGATAGCCTTGTCCTAGTAATGCATTTGTCATTTTCCCTTTAGCTAGTTGTCAGCCTTCGATATACAATGAACATTATTGGGATGCAGATGACCTGCTTTAGGTTGACTCGCATGTGCCTTACTAGTATTTTGTATTAGTTCTTCTCTCTTTTTTTCTTTTGTGTGATTGCATGTGCGTAATGTGATCCCCCATGACATTCTATTTGATGTTCTCTCTCTCTTTGTGACATTCCTCTATTTGTACCTTCATTCTTCTCTATGTCATCAATCTTTTACTTTTTTTTCTTATCTTTTAATTTGTCTTGTGTTTTCCTTTTGAGGATGACGCAAGGTGTCAAGACATTCATGCCCCTTCCATGTTGACCCAAAAGGATTTTTCTTTATATCTTTTTCATTTGTCTTGTTTTTTCCTTTTGGGGATGATGCAAGGCGTCGATACATTCATATCTCTTCCATGTTGACCCGAAAGGTTTTTCATTGTTTCTTCTCTCTTTTTTTCATTCTTCCAGTTCTACGTGTATTTGGGGAATGATGATAGTTTTAAACCCTTTAAAAACATTGCAACAAGAACATACTGACCCCAAACCCATAGATCCCTTATGTATTTGGATTTTCATTTTAGGGGCAACCTCTCTCTTTTCTTTTCTTTTTGCATGGTGTGGCTTTACTTGGAAAAATATGACTTGGCACAGGGCTTTCCAAGTTAGCTCTCATGTCTTCCTTTTCTGTTTGCATTTTTCATTTGCTACTTTAAAGAAATTTCTCACAGCATGGTGTTTAGAAATTTCTTTAAAATGGGAGCATACATTGACATTTTTCTTTCTCATGGTTCATGGTGCAGTTTTCTTAATTTATACGATGTTTTTTTGCCTTGTAGATGACTTGGGCCTGATGTCTTTCAAGAGTGTGATCTCTCTTAGCATATTGCATTCCTCTTAGTGGCTTGATGCAATAGATTGCATCCCCTAACTTGTGAATTTTCTATTCTTTGATTGGTCCTATCTTGGAGACATTAGGCACAATGTTCCCTAAGTTAGAGACCTCACATGAACTAAGCAAGACTCCTTTGAATGTTCCCTATTTTGCATTTGCAGTTATATGGCCACTTTGCATGCCTATAGAGCCATATTGTTTATTCATGAGCTCCAATCATACAAATTTTCTCTTGCCTCATGAAGCTCGAAAACAATTTTTGTGTGGTGCCTTATTAAAGTTATTAGGAGGTATAACTTTGGTATGGTTTGATGGGAAGCCCATCTAAGGCATGAATTTCCCTTAGCCACTCGCATGTGAGTGTGAGGGTATACTAGTTCTGTGTGTATGTATCTCACCTCTTTTAGACTTGTTGATGCCTAAAAATGTCAAGCAATAGCCTTATGGAAAACTCAATTAATGGGGGGACCAATTGCGCTAAATTGAGTGACCTCCAGGTTTTTTAAAGAAGCCAAATCCTTATGTATTTGGGGGGTTTGGAATGGGAAAAGGAAGCAAATACATAAAATAAAGATCTAACCTAAGGCGATGCACCAAGATGTAGGTGTGGGCATGGTAAACCTTCCTTTCAGATGAGATTTAATAGCCCGTTCAACAATCTGCATGTCCAAAAATAACATATAACATAGATGAAAAGCCTAAGAAGTTCATAACATAAAATAACTTCCATACACATTTATTGAAAAGAAGAGTTCAAGACGTGGTCTAAATTAGCAAACTTATATTGAAATTATAGAAGTTCTACAAATAAACTACTCAGTACAATAACAAGACAGTATAATGTTTTATCAATTAGCTAAGAAACATAAAGGCCAAACAACAATGGCACAGTCTACAAGTTTTAATACAATAATCTAAAAACAATACAAAGGCCTGGTGTCTTTCCATAATTTTTTGTATATTCTTCAAACTCTGAATCCCCTTTCAAAGAGTTGAAGCAGTATATATAGAGAAGCATCCCACCGCCTGAGAGCCAGTAACATAAAAGATTCCTTGACACAAGAAATGATGTCTATCGTAACGATTTCCCATGGTCTTTGCAACAAAAAAGATTCTGAAGCATGGAATGTAGTCACCTTCGAACTAGATGCATCCTTCTACAAATGATGATTGTGATCCCAATGCAAAAGTAGCAAAATTCCCATATAGACACGTGTCACTCACCCATAGAGTTGGCTAGGACATGTGGCGATAAGATGGGGCTTGTCACTCACTCTTCCCTTCTAATGTTGAAGATCCCTGCAGAAAAGACACATGGAAGAGTCTTTGTATGGAGAGTTGACTATGGGGTTCGCCAAATGATTCTTGTGGAATGATGCTATGTGGCACATGGGCGAAGCTCGATAGAGAAGCAAAGGGGAGCAGGCTCACAAATGCTCATGCTACTAACACGTGGAGACATGGGGGGGCTCGATAGAGCAGCAAGGGAACCCAAAATTTCTAGTTTGAGGACTAGGGCCTTATCCATTGGGTAATGGAGTCAAATCCTTAAGAGCGGAGTTTGAAGAGGCAACCAATAATGATACCCATGAAATGATGCTACGTGGAACATGGGCAAAGCTCGGTAGAGAAGCAAAGGGGAGCGGGCTCACAAATGTCTACGCTGCTGACACGTGGAGACATGGAGGGGCTCGATAGAGCAATAAGGGAAGAAATATTTGCAAGGAGCACGAGGCAGACACGTGGAAGTAGCAGTCGAAACTCTTCAAAAGGGGCCCAAAGATATATAAGCATATAAGGCATGGGCTGAGGCTAAGATAAATAATCTTATCAACCCAAAGGGAGCTCAAGGTATTTTTAATCCACAACTTTTGATGACTACTAGGGGCATTTCACCTACTGAATGAGAACCTAAAATTTTTGGTTCGAGGACCAAAGCCTTATCCATTGGGCAATGGAGTCAGAGCCTTCAGAGTGTAGTCTATAGAGCCAGCCAGTCGGCCTTGGATGGTATCAATATGGTGCGTAGATTCTCTTGCACCTCATGCAGATCGATCACTTCTTTGAAGGGCAGCTTCATGGATATCTTGGTCTCAAACTCAAGTTGAAAGAGCAGTCATATTGTCTGATGGTTGACACCTTCAATGTCCTCAACAATAGGGGGTTGACTAAAATTCTGAAAGGCAGATAAATCTTGCTGGTTCTCCTCAATTTTTGCTGTGATATGCTCTGTTGTAGCCACCGAATCATCAAAAAGAAATTGGTAGGGAAAGCCCATCTAAGTCAGTTGGGAGAATCTTGCTCGTATACTATTCATAGTTCAACTCAGTGTTGCTGAGTAATCGCTGGCATGGAGGATGGCCGCATGACATCGAATGAATTATTTTGCTGTCTTGGTAGCTAACCTCCGATCTTCAATCCCTGTGTTCACCAAGTCCTCATTCGCCACTGTGTATAACTTGTCTAGCAACTTCTTCGCCTCGGGCACCTTCTCTACAATGAGTTGTGTGAATTGTTCAATTGTTCCACAAACCTCTCTACTTAAACTTGTCACTTCCACCATGAATTGAAGCGTGGGTTGAAGAGTTAGACAGAAAGTATTGACCTTTTCCTAGTACGAGATGTATATTATTTGGGATATTAAAAGGAGATCTGACTAAATAGCAAGGGGTTGGGGAGGATTCTTCAAAGCACCAATTTCCATCTCCTTCGACTTGACGTCTTGTGTTAGCTCCTTAATTATTTTTTCCACAACAGAGAGTCATTCTTGTAGAGTCCCTAGCTCGGTGAGCAATTGTTCTTCAGTTTGGCCTCTAGTTGTGGATTCCTTTTCTATGGAAAGCTTTACTTCTTGGATCTCCCTCTCAAATTGAGCTTGTCGGCCTTGGAACTCTCGATCCTCCTACTGTAGTTCCTGCTCCAATTGAATTTGTTGCTACTGAAGCTCCTCAGTTTTCTATTGTATTTATCCCTCTGCCCAAACCAACCAGTCTTGTAATTCCTAGTTTTCTTGTTGTAGTTCAACGACTAGGTTGGGATCCATAGATTGGAACTTTGCAAGTTTCGCTCAAAATTTGGCACTTTCTGCCTGTGCTTGTTGAGATATTCGTGTAATTTCAACTTCCCATGCCTTTTCTTTGTTCAATAGGACCTCCATCCTTTCCTTGACATTCTTAAGGTCTTCCTCCCTCTTCTTCATTTGGCGACTATACTTGAGGAAGTCAGTAGTCACCACTCACTGGGTTTCCTCCATCAGCTCAACCTTGTCCTGTGGCCAGGCTACATGCAAATTAATTCCCACAACATGAATTGTGTAGTCCCCGGGTCACATCTCACCTTGCGGTTTGATGGTGTTCAAATGCATGGTTGCGAAATGCAACAACTATTGAACTTCATTGAAAATGGTTTGCACACATGTCTTGTCTGACTTTGTAGCATCTTTTGCTTTCCTCTTTTGGACCCTAATAGCCCGTGCTGCTTTTGTTTTGTCACCCTCCAACATAAATTATACTGATGATTTAATCAACTTTCTAGCAAAGGGCACACCAAAAGGAAGAGCAAAAGGGAAAGAGAGAGTTGTGGTCCCGACTAATGTCTTCTTCAGCAGAGAGACCATTAATGGGGAGAACGGGGGAATGTTATACCAAGGCCCAGTCGAGGAAGTAGTGGAATGACTCATGGGAAGCGGTAGTGGTAGAGGAGATGCAGAGGATACCATCTATTGAGAAAGAGGAGTGGGGGCTAACGTGGTGGGAGTAAAAGGAGTGGTAATGGTGGATCCAGAATGGCTTGAGACAAATGGTGGAATAGATTGTGGTGGAGTAAAAGTTGCATGTCTAATGTGGGAGAATTGGGAGAAACCTCCCACGATCATGGAAGTAGAAGCAAAAAAATAAAGGCCAACACTCGAAGTAATTGGGTGTACCGATATGATAGAGGTAGCTTGAGTAACCAAAGATTGTGTAGTGAGAAGAGGGGGAGAGAAAGATACCCGAGGCACGAAGGATTTTGATCCTTGGCTCATTGCACGTTCCTATGAGCCCTGTCTAGAGGTTGCATCTATGCACTGCCTCTTATCAAGTGGAGAATTTTCCTCCTCTATGAGTCTCTAAATGTTGTTGGGTTACCCTAGATCTTTTCATAATCCATGTGTGTGGTAGTGAGGCCTCCGGTCATGATGCAGTCACCTGCACTCTCAATGAAGTCTTACCAGATTGCTCTATCACTTTTCTGGTTTTTTGCGCTTGGGCCTATTTCACCTCCTTTCCCTTCACTGTATATGTCTTAGCCTCCTCTGGTTCTATATCCTCATCATCGCTTGCATTAGTATCATCATGCCCTCTGTTCCATAGAGTATCAAATATTTCATCCTTGTTTTCCTCTTGGAACGGGGCATCAAGGCATTTCATCTCTTGACGATAAATCCAGAAGGTTGCAATTTTCTCTTCGCTCCACTGCCAATTCTTGACTAATTCATTACAAAGGGTGGCCCCCATTTGGTGCTTCTCATTAGGATTCACCAAAGGAAAATAGAAAGAGAGCCACAATGGCCTCCTAAATTCAATAGGAATATAGGCCAGGTCTACAAATAGATCATCCTACTTTGACTGTGGATTTTGTCGATTTTCCTAGTAAGGGTGGGAGCTATGAGTCACCTTAACATTCAGGTCTGCTAAATAATTATCGGGGTTATATTGCCACTTATCAAAAATTAATACTAGCCCCAGATGAGCCAGCTTTGCTTCTAGTAGACCATGCGTATGCTTCTTTTCCATTATCACTATTTTGAAGTTCAAAGGGTAGAAGAAAAAACCTTTCTTATTTTTCCCTCCACAAAAGTTCTTGTCGATAATCGATAGTTGTTGAAACACCTCAAGGGCCAACACCCTATCTATGATGCATGTCAAGAGTTGAAATGGCTCCTCGATAAAGCCATGCAGCCTAATAAATGTGAAATCCTCCCCAAGAAACCAATCGCAAGGAGGATGGAAATTTTGCATCCACCATGTTTGATCAGCAGAAAGCCAATAAAGCTTGCATCTTCACTAAAATCTTGCAAAATCAGAATCAAGAAGCACTTTGAAAATGTATAGTAATCATAAGTTGAAGAGAGGAGGGGAGTCCGCACAGAAACTGGCCTTCTTACTCCATGTTTGTAAAAAATATCCAAGCCCATATGTTTTCTAAAGAAGTTAGCGTTCTGATGCAAAAACATGTGAGCGAGGAGAGAAGAAAACCTAAAATTTTGCTGGGTGCTATATTCCTTGGTAAATGATTCAGCATTTCCCGGATAATGATTTCCATGAAGTCATACTAGAATAAAGAATGTTGTCTCCTCAACTAAAAACCCAGACCAATTTGAAACTCTTGCACATTCTTGTCGCTTTCCATGCCACAAACAAAAGCCATCATAGTCAAGGCCTCCTGTAAGTCTAAGTTAAAAGAATTGTACGCGATTGGCATTTGTCGTGGCTTTGAAAAACATTCCTTAGGCCTTTTGGTCTCTTGGTTACAAAAGCTTAGAGCAAGATCTCTGGTCTGCCAGAACTCTTCCACTCTTTCTAGAGTGAACGTCTCCATAATTTTTGCTCTAAAGCCCTTTCCAGGAGGGATGCATAGCATGTCCCTTATAGCCTCCACGTTGATCACAACCCTCAGTTCTCGACCTTTGAAGGTGCCAGTATTTGGTTTAAAATGCTACATGCACTTGTGAACTAGTTTCAGGCAATAATGCACAAAAGGAACCATATACTGCGAGAGATCATTGAACCATAGCTTGTATGCCAAATACTACTGGCTAGTGCACTATTTCATCCTCTCATAGGCTACTTCCCTAAGAATCTTAGGGTTGGTTTTAAGGATAGGTCATGAATGTTATCCCATTCTTCTGTTATCAGGGTCTGGTCCCTATGATCTTTCTTGTCCACAGCCCATGTGTGGACCCACTTTGGCTTCTTTGGCATATCAAGCGAAGCGTAAGAGATGTTATAAAAAATGTTGGCTATTGGTTCCACATGCATGGTGTCAAATAAGATTTGAGTTGCCTCTCCTTGTGCTTCCATCTGAAGATTCTGAGCCATTTCAGGAATTTGTGGACCTTAGCAACATTTAAACTCTTTGCAATTCACTTGGGTTCCTCAAAAAATTTTGCACTCAAAACTCTTTGCATTGAACAACGAACTCGGAGGAATTTTCACAATGCCATGCTTTCTCATGCAATACTTATCCTTTTCTTGAATTGGAGTTGTAGACAATAGTTTCCTTCTTGCAATAAATTCGGCATGTACCACCAACTCTCTTGTTCATTTGAAATGAATTCCTTTCCCTTTGAAAAGACAATAATTCATAATGACAATTAGTCATTATGTTCTACAGTGCCATTTCCTGGGAAATTGAGCCAGCGATTGAAGGGATACAAAAAATTTTGCATGCTTTGCAATTAATTACCTAAAAAGAATGATTAGGTTAAAAGTATAATGAGTACACAAAAAGATTGAGTTCATCCTTGGAGAAATAAAAATGCCCACAACGTGACACATTAGCACTTGACTGTGTGGACAATCACTTGGGACTGCCATATATTTAGCTAATTAATTACTCCTTCCTAACTTCAAACACAACAACTCGTACACAACAGACACAACTGGGTAGGATTCTTGAGTTTTCTCTTGGTGGGAATTTCAAGTTGGCTTTTGATGGCATTTTCAAGTTAATACTTGACCAGCATCATGCTTATCGCACACATGTACCTTGGCTATTTCTATAAATATACCTAAAGACAATAGCAAAATTGCACTTGGTAATTGGGAAGAATTAGCATTTGGTAATTGAGTAGAGATAGGCACAATGAATACTCCAATTAGGCTCACTAGCAATAAGTCGCAGACAACCTTTTTAGGTGAAATTTCTAATAGGCATCTGAAATACATGATGAAGAACAAACATTCTTTGGAAGTTATAGCAATGAAGTGGATACTAGGGAGGGATTACATAGAATATGAGGATAAGTATAGGGTTGATACTAATATTTTCTCCCATTTCATTGCTTCTTTGCTTGATATACAAGTACCCAAGCCAATGATCCTATGACTCACATTGGAAATCTTTCTGAAGTGCTATCTTGGTGGCCTTGGAGAAGTCGCGACAAATGTGGTGTATGGCCTTGGTCTTCCTATGATGAGCGACCTCCGTAGACACATTGAAGAAGATGCAATGGTGTCGTGGGTGCCATTTTTGAGCGGATTCCACATTCTAACACTTGAAGAGTATCGCCAAAGGGTTACTCGTACCTGCTACTTCCTGCTGCGCTGCTACAACATGGTGTTGTTCTATGGTGTGGAGTGGTACACTAATTTTAGAAACTTGGTGTATCCTCCACCACTTGCCATTGCTGCTATTGATGCTCCTATTGTTGTTAATGATCCTGTTGTTGTTCTCGAGGCTGTTGATGAAGTTGTTCCAGATGCTGCTGATGCTCCTGCTTGAAGAATGGACTCCCGTTTTTCTATTTTTTGTATATATTCCTTGAAAGGCTTTTAATTCATACTCAAAAAAACTGCATAGTATATATATACTTCGAAAAGTATGGCCCGAGGGCCATTTTGAAATTGTAATACCAAAGTATATAAAACTGTATAATGATTATACAACATTTTAATCAATTTTCTATCTCTTTTGCTTTCTCTTCTTCTACATTATGGGTTCCATTCTCTACTTGTTGTATTATGGATTCCATTTTCTGCTTCTTGTATTACGAATTCCATTTTTTGCTTCTTGTATTATGGGTTCTATTTGAAAGACCGACTGAATGAAAAAAACCAAAACATAAAGGAAATTTACATAATTACATATATACACTAGAAAAATGATTAATGAATCTTAATTGAACAATTTGAGGTGGATTCTGTTAACTAGAATTCCCAATGCTTCTTTTTCCATGTTTTCTAGTTCAAATGTGTTATGCTACTTGCATTGAATAATGTGAAAAGGGCCTTTCCACAAGCTATCAAACTTTCTATATAGGCCAAGCTTTGCGGCCCTTTCATTGAATTTTAGCACCCAGTCCCCGCATTTAAGACCCTGGTTGGAGGTCTTTTTTCCAAACCACCTTTCAACCACCTATTGGCGGTTAGACATGGCTGTCAAAGCTTTTTCTCTTTTCTCCTGCACCTCCTACAACTCAGCCAACTGGACCTCCATGGCTCCATTATGTTCAACCTCTAGAGACTTGAGCAACTGTAATGTGGGAATTTCCATGGAGATGGGTAATAGTGCTTCCTTCCCGTATACCAGCTTGTACGACGAAGTCTTAAGGACTTACTTAGGAGTTATCTAGTCTATACAGAGCGTTGCTCGGAGGTTCTTATGCCACTCCTTTTGATGATCCAACCCGATTATTTTAATGAGTCGGACTAAATTTTTATTATTCAACTCAGATAGACCATTTCCCTGTGGGTAGTAGTTTGAAGATGTTTTTAAGAATATGCCATGATTGAGTGAAAATTGACATACCTTTGAGCCCAGGAAAGCCTTAGCATTGTTATAGATTATGGTCTTTAGTGGGCTGAATATCGTTACCAGTTCCTTGAGAAAGTTCACAATCTATACCTCCGTCGCATTTTTCAGGGGTATGGCCTTAGTCCATCTAGTAAAGTATTATGTAGCCATGAGGATCCATTTGTTTCTAGCACTGGAGGTGGGATTAATCATCCTGATAAAATCAAGGCCCCATTGTGCAAAGGGTTGATCAACCACTATCAGATTGAGGAGCATTGCTGAGTTTTTTCTTCTTCCTATGAAGAACTGGAATTCTTTACATCCCTTAACCAAAGAGTGTGAGTTATTAAATAGTGTAGGCCAGAAATATCCAGCACACGTAATTTTGATGGTGGTGATCTTTGTAGAGAAGTTTCCACCCATGGGACTATTGTGGAATATGTCTAGATATTTCTTTTCTTTCTCTATGATGATGCACCGCATGAGGACACCATTGAAGTTCCTTTTGAAAAGGACTCCTTTGATGAGCGCATATCCACTTTTATGCAATATGTAGAATCTTCTCTTCTAAGAAGGGAGGTCCATTGGATATTTCCCAGTTTGCATGAATCTCATCTGATCTACCAACCAACAACCTTCAGACTCAGATTCATTCATTAGAATAAGCTCAGGTTGTTCCTCTTTAGCTAGCAATTCTTTATCATGCACAAAATACTCACATAGTCCTCTCCCTCAGATGGTCTTTGCGGGATTGACCTCAATGTCATATTCCAGGATCTTAATAATCCAGTTGGCCCTTTTCTCTGTGATTTCTCCCTCCATAGTGTATTCGTGGACACTAGAATGCGTGACATATACTACCACCTTGTTGCTAGATATGAGGTCTCAACTTTTTGAGCCCCTTAACAATGGTGAATGCTTTCCTTTCAATGAAGTTATAATTTGTTTCATAATCCTTTAAGGTCCAGGAGTGGAATGCTATTAGATGTTCTCCCTTTCCTTCATCATCCTTCTAGGTCAAAATAATAGCAATGTTGGATTTATTATTGAACACATGCATTATGAAATCCTTTGATAGGTATGGATTTATTAGTATAGGAGCTGAAGAAATAACATCCTTAACCTTCTCAAAGAATTCTCTGGCCTCTTTTGTCCATTTGAATAATTGATCCTTCTTAAGCATTAGGGTAATAGGTCTAATTATTCCTACAAAATTAGAAATGAATTTGCTCAAAAAATTTACCTTCCCCAGAAAGGACTAAACTCCCTTCTTGTTGACTGGTAAGGGAAGCTCCCTGATTGCCTTCACCCACTCCAAGTCAATTAAAATTCCATCCTTGGACACCACATGCCCCAAAATTTTCGTTATGGGACTCTGAAAACACATTTTTTTGGGTTTAGGGATACCTCGAACTCCTAGCATCTTTTAAAAACCATTTCTAGATGATCAAAATGATCATATTTAGACTTATAGAATATAGTGAGATCATCCAAGTAGATTAAGATAATCTTGTTTATCAATTCTTTGAAAGTAATATCCATTGCCTGTTGGAAGGTAGCTCCCACATTTGAGAGATCAAAAGGCATTTTCGTGTAGGAAAACGTTCCCCACTTAGTAGTGAACATATTTTGTGTTGATCCTCCTCTTTTACCTAGATTTGGTTGTAATCAGAGAAGTCATCCAACATAGAGAACATTTCCAAGCTAGCCATTGTTTGTAAGATAGACTCAATGGAGGGTAAGGGGTAGTGGTCCTTCAAGGATGCTATGTTTAGGTCCCAGAAATCCACACACAAGTGGATGTCTCCATTCTATTTTTGGACAAGAACTAGGTTGGACACCCATGTGTTGTGCTTGATTGGGAAGATGATCCAGGACTGAATTAGCTTTGTCAGCTCTTGCACCATCAAGGCTTCAATCTTTAGATTTACTGACATCTACTTCTAGTGGACGTGTTTCACTCCTTCTGTCAGCTCTATAGTATGCTGGATGATTTTAGGATCATATCCCTTGAGGTCATCATATGACCAGGCCACTACTCCATATTTCTCATAAAACTAAATGAACCTTTCTTTATCATGTTGTAGGACATCTTTTCTGACCTTGAGATTCCTTCCATCAGTGACCTGAAGGTCAGCATAGTCGCTTTTTTCTGCTACAAACTTCCTCTTGTCTTTCCTTGCATCATCACAATCGAATAGGTTTTCAAGAGTGACCAATCCTTTTGGAAGCTTGTTGGACCTTAACTGAATAATTTTCCCTTCATAGGCCTTGACAATGTTTGGTTGGAGTTGCTCAATGAACTCTCTTAACTGCTAGATGAATGAGGCGATGTGTTCATCACTTTCAAACACTTGCCAACTTTGATCATTATCTAGGATTTTTGATTGGACGATCACTCATACAAAGTGTATGTTATGAATTAGGTTAGGAACAAGGTCAAATTGAGATCCAATTGTTGCCATGTGATCTACATCTACATTTTTCTCTCTGGGCATTGTCTAGATATTGAATGCTTCAAAGCTTTCAATTAGGTCCCAAACTCTATGTCTATAGGATCTCATGTGAACATTCTTGGTTGTAGAGAGCCCCTGGACTTGAATGACAACTAGCTCAAAGTCTCTGAATACCATTATTTGTTTAACACCCAACCATTTTGCAAGACTCAAACCTTGCACTAGGCCCTCATATTCAACTTCATTGTTCGAACAAGCAAAATGAAAGCAAAAAGACCTGAGGGTATTTTCAATGGATGGGGACATCAAACATATCCCAGATCCTGCACCAAATTTACATCTTGCTCCATCAAAATGTAATTTCCATAGCTCTGAGACTTGATCACTCTTGGGTTCCTTTATGACCTTTGACATCACTTGATCTTCATCATAGACGACATAGGTTCCCAATCCAGTGGCATGATAGTTTCTGAAAGGATTAGTGTCTATATATTCACTCTAGAGGAACTCTTCCTGATTAGTCCGGTCTCTGGTCACCTTCTTATCCTCTAGTAGCTCAGTACAATACATTTCCTCTTTGGTGAAAGAGGTATGAGCAGCCTCAAAGTTGATCATGGCTTCATCTGCCACATGTTCCAAATGCAGAGGTTTGGATACTATCTTCATTTTAGCTCCATGCTTGGTCCTGAGGATTAAGTGTGACCAATCCAAGGAAATATATCCAACTATCTTGGAAGTGAATTCCCGAGATAAGCAGAGACCAAACATTGAGGGCACATCTGTGATCATGGTATCTTGTGGAACTATGATGCTAGGGTAGGAGAATAGAGTCAAAGGGAGGTACTTAATGACACCTACAGTTTCAACCTTTTTCCCATCAAGCTACATAACCCCTCTTTTTAAAGGTTCATAGCTATGTCCTAAGGCTTCAACTATCTACTTGGGTATGACTATGGTACTAGCACTAGAGTCAATCATAGAACTATCCAACAATTTCTTACCTACAATAAGAGTTAGGAAAAAGGGTTTCAATTTTGGCTTATGTCTAACTTTGGTAGAGGCTTCCTTTGCAATATTTGTGAGGACTTTAGCTTGAGGTGCATAATCAATGGTCTTCCCTTTGGAGGGTTGCTCTACTGGCTCCTTTCTGGTATCTTTGAGTAGGGCCTTCTGAAACAATGACTTCTACTCCAGAACAGCTAAGATTTCCTAAAGAGACATATTAGTAGAGGATTTCTTCAATTGTTCCACCACATTGAATGGCAGCAGATTCAAAAGCTTTTGTTCCTTAGCCCTTGTTATAACAATTTCCTTCCGCGGCTGAAATTGTTGTGCAATTGTGGAGGTATTAGGAGTTTGGTTAGGGGTACTTTTGAGCTGCGAGACAACTGGTTAGCCTTCGAATCTCCTCTTTGAGTGAGTTTTGTAATTAGACTGCACTTGCAGGGCCTTGGATGTGGAGGCCTCATTTGCAAACACCACTTCCTCTTCTTCCATCCATGAGAAGAGTGTGTGGTCTGGAGCTATGTCTATCTCTTGCTCTAGGGACATTCCTTGCATTTGCACGGTGAGTACCACATTTTCCATTTGTGGAGAGGCATATACATAACCTCCTAAATCTAATGACATGCCTTGACTATGTTGTTCTGCCACTCTTTGTTGTAGATTGTTGCGCAGACAATTTCAGGGCACATTTGCTTTGTTGTAGGGGAAGCACTAGGGATTGATGTCATCAGCGAGATTATTTTTCCCTGCTGTCCACTCTCTACTTGAGCTTGGGTAAGAATTCTACAATAGAGTAGGTATTGACACCATCTGATTACTTGTTTGAGTTTGTGTATTTTTGCACAAGGCTCCTTGAAACTGATTTTGCTGGTAGGAATATTTTCTGCCTTGATAATTTTGGTAAGTTGGCTTCAAAGGCATAGATTGGTTCTTCTTGATGGTAGTTATTTTGTTTGAGATGCTCCACAACAACTCCTTAACATTACTCATCTCATCTTTTGAAGAATTAGACATAGAAGCAGCACTCTGTGGCACACTTGTATATGCATACATAGATTGGGGAGGAGCGGACATACTGGTAGATGCTATCTCTTGGGTGGGAATCAAAAACTCTAAAAAATATAGGCATAGTGGGTCAATGCGATAACTTTCTGAAATAGATCAAATTATTCTCCACCTGAACAACAACACTATATGCACCTAGCAAGGTGTTCCCACCAAGGGACTGGATCATCAATGAAATGTTTGTGTTGAGAGACTTCAGATATAACATAAATGCCAAATTTGTAGGCCAGCGGATTGCAAGCTGAATCCTTTTCCAAGTCATGTGAAATCGAGCATTAAAGTCAATCATGGCCTCCTGAGGGGCCTGCTTTATGGTTGCTAGTTGATGATATAGCGAAGACTAATCTCCATTATTTGAAAATATCTTGTAGAAAGGATCTCTGAGCTTATCCCAGGTACCAATAGTGTTGGCTCCCAAAGTGTGATACTAATCTAGCACTCTACCTTTGAAAGAGGTTATGAGCAACCTTAGCGCAAAATTTTGGTTGGTAACACCATGCACCAAACATATGTCTGCCACATCTTGCAAGTGTTCGGATGGTGTTTTCAAGCCTTCCCCAGTGAATTTTGGTACAAATTTTAAAGTAGAGGCTAGGATAGGGGCCCAAATGGTGGGTGCTACTAGTGCTATACGTGGGCTTTCAACATCCCATGCCACATAATTTCTATTAGCAATCCACAACATGGCTAGTGGAGGGATCGAAACATTCACCAAATGGGTTCTAGTTTGTATTGTTACTAGCGGTGGAACTAGCAGACCAGGGTTACTCAATTTTTGGTATCTAGTAACAGGCCTATGGCTCATACACCCACTTTAGATTTAAATACATTTAAACAAGTCCCACCGGGCGTGCCAATAAAAGAAATTGTTGATGCATAAAAATTTCAAGCAACAACCTTATGGGAAACTCAGTTAATGGGGGGACCAATTGCACTAAACTGAGTGACCTCTGGGTTTTTTAAAGAAGCTGGCTCCCTTTGTATTTGGGAGGTTTGGAATGGGAAAAGGAAGTGGATATATAAAATAAAGATCTAACCTAAGGCGATGCGCCAAGATGTAGGTTTGGGAAAAATAAACCTTCCTTTAAGATGGGATTTAAGGGCCCGTTCAACAATCTACATGTCCAAAAATAATAGATAACATAGATGAAAAGCCTAAGAAGTTCATCAAATAACATAAAATAGCTTCCATACACATTTACTGAAAAGAAGAGTCCAAGAAATGGTCTGAATCAGCAAACTTATATTGAAATTATAGAAGTTCTGTAAATAAACTACTTAGTACAGTAACAACACAGTATAATGTTTTGTCAATTAGCTAAGAAACATAAAGGCCAAACAACAATGGCATAGTCTGTGAGTATTAATAAAATAATCTAAAAACAATACAAACACCTGGTGTCTTTCCATAATTTTTTTTATATATTCTCTGAACTTTGAACCCCCTTTCAAAGAGTTGAAGCAGTATATATAGAGAAGCATCTGATGGCCTAAGCGCTAGTAACAAAAAAGATTCCTTAGCATGAGCAATGATGTCCATCACAATGGTTTCACATGGTCATTGCAATAGAAAAGATTTTGAAGGATGGAATGAAGTCACCTTCGAACTAGATGCATCCTTCTGCGAATGATGACTGTGGTCCCAATGTAGAAGCAACAAAATTCCCATACAAACATGTGTCACTCGCCCACAGAGTTGGCTAGGACACATGGCAATAGGACGCGGTTGTTGGAAAAATAAGGACACACAACTGAGAGGGGGGTGAATTTGTTGTAATAGAAACTAAAACTCTTCTTATTAATCTTAACTTAATCTCAAATCTAATGAATAAGCAATTAACCATAAACAATCAACACATCAGAGAGAAAAATAACACAAAGATTTTTTTGCGTGGAAACCCTATAGGGAAAAATCCATGGTGGATGTTAGTCAACAAGATTATACTTTGCTAGAAGTATAAAAGAAATAATAAGGGGAATGCACATGCATTTAGGCACACTTCCTAGAGCTCACTACTCAATTACAAAAGAGGAATCACTGCCCAACAATAGGGTTTGGATTAAAACCATCCAAGATTTGTGAACTAAGAAAATAGCTTCTTCACAAGCCTGATTACAGTTCCAATTAAGCTCAACACTTCTTCACACTTCACACATTCTTCTTCACATTCTGCTTAGCAATCAAATGATATTTGCATATACACACATAGGAGCACATGAAGCATCATCTTCAACAATGAACTAATCACCCTTATATATCTGCTACATGAAATTCCATCACCACTTTGTCGGCCAAAGAAATAAAATATATTTGTAATGTTGGCCCACATTTACAAATAACTTTTAATGTGTATCCACCAAGGTCGGCCACAACATAGTGGAGACCCAAATTAATATCTCCAACACAAGAATACTTTAATTTATTACACCTTGAAGATCCACAACATGCTACCAACAATATGTCGGCTAGGAACAAGAAAAACCGAACATGCACAAAAAGATCTTCAACCATGAACTCTCTAAATAATGTGGATGTACCACAAAGATAGAGAATGATCTAGAGACACCACATAACTCTAGGAAACAATAGGAAAGCATCCGAAACAACTGAGAAAACAAGAATTACACAAACTTCATTTAGGAACACTGATAGAGACCAACAACACACTGTCAAACCACATCATACTCAAAACTTCACGCAGACCTCTGAAACTTCCAGTAGATAATCTAGAAACATTAAACATTAGACCCTTAAATCCATATAAGCTAATCTTCAACGTACAGGACATAACGCCTTATTGACCTACACAATTCCACTGGGAACTAGGAATACTTTCTTTTACAATTTTCTCAATATCCTCGACATATATAGTCTTCAATGCACCAAATGCTAATAGTGTTGACATCAATGACCACATATCAGTAATCATATCCACAACATCCAACAGGATCTTGTTTCTCACTCTTCCCTTCTGACGTTGAAGATCCTCGTGGAGAAGACACATGGAAGAGTCTTCATCTCGAGTGTTGATTGTGGGGTCCACCAAATGATTCCCATGAAATGATGCTATATGGCATGCAAGAAGAGCTCGATAGAGAATCAAAGGGGAGCATACTCACAAAGGACTACATTGCTAACACATGGAGACATGGCGGGGCTCGATAGAGTAGCAAGGGAAGAAATCTTTGCAAGAAGTGTGAAGTAGACACTTGGAAGCAGCAAGAAAAAATCTTCAAAAGGGGCCTAGAGATATATAAGCATATAAGGTGTGGATCGGGGCTAAGCAAAATAATCTTACCAAACTGAAGGGAGCTCAGGGGATTTTTAATCCACAAGACCCTCACCCAATGAACATCTAGGAGTTCCATTGCCTCAGAGTGAGCTTGCATTTTTTGGAAAAACAACCTAGATCTGATCCACATTGCGATGGACAAATGGTCAAAGCTTGATCTAACTCTTTTATCCTTTTACCTTTTTTTTTGTCTTTGACAGTGTATGCTTGTGGTTTTTTGTTTTTCTTTATTTCATTCTCATGTGTTTTCTTTTGTACCTATGTTGGTTTGTCATGGGATCTTGATTCTGGGGTCTTGAACACCCCTCTTAATCATTTTCAGCCCATCTTATTGGCATTGGTGCACTTGGACCCCTCTTGATGCGTGTTTGTTTACTTTAGTGTGAGTTTGAAGCAAGTTCATCTTCTCACTAAAGTGGGGGCTAAATGTACTATCAAAAAATGTCATCAAGGACATTTTCACACTTGTTTGGGACCTCCTTTCCGAATTGGGCTTTAATTTTCCTTGATTTAGTGTTGTAATGTGGTTGACACATTCGTATTAGGTCTTGGTCCTTTGTGAACTAATGAACTTAAATGGTACCTTTCTAAAGAGTTATGAAGTGTTGTAACCCACTTTCACACTTTTCTAGGCTTGTGATTAATAATTAGGCTTCTTATTGCTTTAATTGGCCCTATTTTACAGCCACAAGCCTCATTTATTGCATCTTTTCAAGGATAATCCCAACACAAATCATTACCCAATCATAATTCAGGTGTTTCAGGCTTGAGTGGCCCAAATTTAGTGATCTGGGACTCATTTTCCACCTTGGGCGAATGAGTCCCACCTAGATTTTTGGGTCCCGAACCTGGTTTCACACATTTATAAGCATTTTTAAAAATGGTCCCAAAATTTAGGCCTATTGGGAATCATTCACCACCTTGGGTGAATGAATCCCATGTGGCCCAAAATAAAATTAATTCAAAATTTTGGTGGGATTTTACCCTCCTAGATCTGATGTCGGCTTGTAGTGTTGTAATTTTGGGAATTCTTGCATAATTGATTATAAATACAAGTTTCTTTCACTCATTTTCACCCCAAGCATTCAAGTATTCATCCTTAAGGAAAAGTTGAGTTCACAAGTGTTTACAAGAGAATTCAAGAGCATTCAAGGGCATATTATCAAGCATTTTAGAGCATCATTCAAGAACCAATCATCATGTCAAGGATTCCATGCATCATGTTTGTCTTGGAGCTAACAATTGTGATGTAGGGTTTATGATTCAAGCAAGCATTTCATTCAAGATCTAAATCCATTGGATCCATTCCATACTTGTTTGCAACACTTCATTTCTAGGGTTTGGTGGGTTGCAACATCTTATTTTGTTCATTCATCATTCTCCATTCATATTTCATTCTATTTCAAGTTTTGATTACCAAAACAGGGTTTGACCAAGGCAAACCCCTATCCACTAACCCAACAACATTTTTTCCCTCTCCTTTGTGTGTGATTTGCAGGTCTAGGTTGTATATTTCCTAAGGAGAAAGATTAGAAGAAAGTTTTCAAATCATTCAAATTTGTCAAAGCTGTCATCAAGCATTGGAGAGCATTGGAGAACACCTACAGGTTGCAATTCAGGGTTTCAGATCCATAAATAAATCATGAAGGGCAGAGTAGATGAAGAAGAGCAGGATTAGACTTTGAAGCTTTAGAAAACCCTAACTAGACTAATTCACCACTTTTGGTGAATGAGTCCCAGTTTTAGTCAAAATTAAGATTTTTACAGATTCAGATACCCTTTTGGTAGATTCTTGTTCCTGCATAGAAACCCAAAATATAGACTGATTCACTGAGCTTGGTGAATGAGTCCTAGTCAGCATTAAAGTCATATTTTCTTGTGTTTCAGAGCTCCATTTAACCATCTTCAGATTCCCAGGTGCACACATTTCATTGTGTAGCTTTCTTTTTTGTTTCATTTAGATTTCTAGGTCATTTTGTAGGTCATTGCATTAAATTAGGGTTTAGTGTTGCATCTTGCATTTCATTTATTTTTTTAAAGTCCAAAATTGGTGGTGAACCCTTCATTAGTCTGTATTCATCCCCTAGGACATCCCTCTTTCAAGATATCTTTCTCATTTGCATTGAGATCTCAAGGGTTTGTTCTTGAGTGAAATTTAGCGAAGATTGTCATTCTAGGTTCTAAACCCTAGAAGGAAAGCCAACAATTTTCCACTTTTCATTTTGGGGAAACTTTCAACAACAATAGGGAAATACCTTCAAATAGATATAATAACACCATGCATGTCCATCTTGAATTCATAAGGATACAAGTAGAGGATGAATCTAAATCTTAAGGTAAGGAATAATTGTGAGGAAAAAATGGTGAATGAATCTAATAACTTGCATCAAAGAAGTTGTAACTCACACTTGTATAGAGTCTCTCTTTGAATGAATGAATTTGTGTACATATAGGCATGAATATATAATAGAATAATTTTACATGAGTTGTATTCTATATTTACATTGAGACTAAGTGTTATGGGTAAAGGGATGTTTTACAAGAATTAGTAGGTGTGGACATGTGTCAAGTTAATTTTAAAAGAAATCTTTATACTTTATTCACATGAATGCATGATAAAAGAACTTTATTTTTCACACTTTTTCTTACTAGTTTATAGGGTTGAGGGTTACAAGTACAACATTTATGAGAGATAAAATTGATCCTACAACTATAGGGTTAAGTAAGATTGTAGATCATAGGAACAAGGAGACAAAACACAAGATGGAAGGCATGTGTGCATGGAACATAAGTCCATGCATTAACTTGTATGCTTACACAATTTCATGGGATCATGAGAATCGAGAGAAGGTTTGTAATTTGTATATAATGCATGATTGAATGATGCATCTAAATCTATAATTAATTATTCTTAGGAAAGGGAGAATATAAAAATAAAGACAATTTTATATTTGTGTATAACTACACTTTGAATCTATTCTTAGATAATAACTACATTTAGTTGGTAGAAATGGAGGTCATTGAATCAAGGATGACATATGCAAGTGCAAAAGTTACACATGTAAACATTACAAAAGTATGCATGTGATACTTCTTAGACTATGTAAACTTGAGGGATTGACAAGAAAGTTTACATATATTTTCAAGATACATCTAAAATCCACAACTCCATAATATGCTAAATAATTTTAGCTTTATTAAGTCCTCTTCCCTCAAATTTTAAATCATGTATCTTGAATGATGACTTGTGACCTCAACTCATATTTATAAGTAATTTTTTATGACATTCACTTAATAGTGGTAAACAAAAACCAAGGGTAACTTTTTTTGTATTGATAATAGTTTAATACCAAATATTACATCAAGGTTACATTTTCTACTCACTTACAACATTTCAAAATATATATAATAAGAGGTATATATTTTTAGTTATATAAATTTTATTTGATTTACAAACAACTATTTATTATCACATAGTTATATATCGTTCCACCTTATTGATGTTTCAATTTGTGAAATGTATTTATTATATTTCTTGTTATGTTTCCTCAAAAAATCTAGGTAAATCCTTACATGAATTGGATAATATCCTCATTAAATGGCCAATTTCTCAAATATTCAACTCCATCTTTGCAGACCTCCACTCTTCCATTTTTCCAATCACATTGTGATCTATAATAAAATATTATAAAATATGAGTCTTGTAGAAGACTCAATAAACACCCTCCTTTTTCCTTGGAAACATTCCTCATTTCTAGCTTTGTAAATAAACCATAATATTTCAGTAGATAACAATAACCAAAAAACATTTAATGTTTTATCTAATCCTTCAATAAATCCCATTATAATTTCCTACCACTTTATCTTATTTAATTCCCCCATCCTCTTAATTTTGCACAAAACATGAACCAAATTTCTTTTGTAAAGAAACATTCGAAGAAAATATGCTTGATTGTTTCAAGTTTTCTACAAAATTCACATATTTTCATATATTGGGAAGAAAAAAAACTTGGAATTTTATGCAATAGAACCTTCCATTTGAAGCAAACTTTCTTTGGTTCTATAATTTCATTCCACATCCATTTAAAAATGTTGATCTATTTTTTTCTTTAATTCTAAGTTCCAACACTTAAGTGTTTGAAAATTTTCTATGAGTTTACTAGTGACTTGTTTAACAACTTAGGTTTAATTTTTTCTAGAGAAGATGTACATCACTCCATTTTATCTTGTCCATGATTTCATTATTAAGTAAAAAAATTATTTGGTAGTGAACAATTTTAAACACTTCTCTAAGTACAACATAAGTCCTCCAATGGGAATTAGGTAGATCAAATAGATGAGCTAAGGGAAGCCCAACTTTTGAGGTGAGAATTACATATTATATCATTAAAAATTTTGATACCTTCCAGTTTTTCCTAACATCCTTGTCTTAATGTAAGGGGCTTCCCACTGTGATAAAGGTTCCACTAGATTGAATTGGAGGGACAAAGTATATTACTTTTTTGATCAACTATTTCTCTATTTTTTAACAAATTCCTAACATGTTCCCATGCCTTCCATATAATTTTGAATATATAGGATCCAACAAGGGTCACTAGGAAATTGCCAAATAATAAATCACAAAGAAGGAGGTGTTTCCATGCTTTTGCATTTTTTAGGGTGGCTAACTGAATATTGTTCTTTATTAGGAACTTCCAAATTTTTTTACCATTTATTGTTTTACATATCCACTTAACAAGGCATAATCCCTATTTTTTTTTAAATTTCAACTCTAGTCCACCTGCACCCTTATCAAGAGAGCACCATTCCCATCTTACTGTTTTCATTTTTTTTTTTCACTTGCATCAAAATATAAAAATTGCCTATTTTTTTTCAGATATCATTTATTTGGTAACGATTAAATATTCACACTAAGGAATAATACAAATTGTAAGATGAGATAATTTTTTGATAAACTTGCATCCTTCCAGCCATTGATAAGTATTGTTTATTCCATTTATCTATCTTTTTTTAATTTTACCTTTTATCTAGTTCCAAGTGTTTTTTAGACATGGGTTTATACAAAATGGGATACCCAAGTATCTCACCTGTTTTCCTAAGCCCCTCATTAAAATCCATATTTAATGAACCAAGCAGAATGGGTGTTTACCTAACTTAACATGATTGATTTTTCTTTTGATATCTTTTCTCTAGATGTTGTACATAATATATTTAATTTATGCATCAAGTTTTCAAGATTTTCCTCTTCTAGATTAACAATTTTTTTTTTTTATCAGTGAATTAGATATTCAAGAGATCTTCCCCATTAGGAAGGGTTAGTCCTTTAACCACAACCCTTTCAAATGAATCTCTTAAGACATAGTATATAGCATTAAATGCTATCATAAATCATGGTGGGGCCAAAGGGAATCCTTTCTTTATTGACCTCTGTAGTGAGAACTGCTTGTTAATACATCATTGCATCATGCAACAAAGTGCTAACCATCTAACAAAAATCATTTGGAAACCCAAAATCTTCTAACGCCATCAATATGAGTCCATTTGATCTTGTCATATGTTTTTTTCAAAACCAAGAAGCTACATGTACCTATGTTTTGGTTGGTCTCTTTTTCCCATTTCATATCCTCCCATCTTGTTATTAGTTTCTTAAGGATATACCTACCGTTTTATGAATCCCATCTGAGTACTATTTATGAATGAATGATATCTACTAGTCTCATTGCAATGACTTTTTCTAGTATATTATATGAGACATTTAGTCAAGTGATTGGCCTCCAATTTTTTATGAAGGATTTGTCACCACCTTTAGGAAACAATTTAATGATACTTTATTAATATCTCCCCCAAGAGATCCTCTCTTACTGGCTTCAAAGTAGACTCATTGTAGGTCATCACTCACCCAATCTATATTTTTTTGGAAAAACTCCACGGGTAGACCATTTGCCCCTAGTGAATTATCCTTTTTACAGTCATTATCTTCTAGAATTTTTGTATTAAGCATAAACTTACCTTTCTAATTTCTTTGGGTTTATATTTTTTAATTAAGATCTTTACATTGATATGGTGGTGGTCCGACAATGTGTATGGATGCACTCTTACTCTATCTCCCCCTTCAGTTATATCAAAGTTGAAGAATTCTCTATTAACATAGAACCTATCCAACCTGGAGTATATTCTTTTGTTACCTTTTTGAAAGTTACATCAGGTAAACTAAATATTATTACTTTTTTTTTCTTCCCTCCAAAGGGTCAAAGAACTTGATTTTTCTTTTTAACCTATACCGAAAGTATTTCTCCTCCCCTTTCCATCCCATGTCTAAGCCATAATACTTGTCTTTATTTTTTTTAATCATATCGAAATCACCTCCCACTATCCATGGAATATCTTGTAGCTCATGCATATGTTTCCATAATTCTATCCTCTCCCTATATTCATTTGAGGCCTAAATTGAGTAGAGGCCAAATTCCTAATTGCATTTTTTATAATAAACCAAATTTCCTTATTACATGGTGAGACCCTAAACTCTCTTTCAAATTGAGTCCAATTGTTAGATAATAGGATGATTGAGCCACCTTTTCCTCTTTCATGATTGGTATAGAATTGACTTGATTCTTTCCAAATGAATTTAAGATTTATTTCGAGGGTAAGGTTTTTCGTCTTTACCTCTTGCAGCAACATAGCGTCTTTGGTCATGCTGCAAGTATGAAGGTTTTATCATTGATGTCAATTGGTTTTTCTTTTCATTGATGTCAACTATGTGTATGGAAGCTGGTTATTGACTGTATATGTCGAGGATATTGAGAAAATTGTAATAAAGAAGGTTTGCAGTTTTTGCATGTATAGTTGAAATGTTGAAGTACTATGAGTACATGGAGTTATCCTTATGTTGCTAAGTTTGGAAGAGTGCTAGAGTGAAGTAATGTGTTGAACTGATGTCTTTGGTACTTGGTCTCCAAGTGCTTTTGAGAAAATTTGACAAATAGTGAAAATAATGTTATGTAGGTATTTGATGTATGCTCTCAGATGTGCTTCATGTTTCTTCTGGGTTGATGCTATGCTTGTGCGGATCTAAGGTATTGTTCATGGTTGTTCAAGGTATTGTGTGAACTTTGCATTTTAGTGTGTCTGGATGTGGTCTAGGAGAAATGTATTTGCTCCAAATTTTTCCACATTTTAGTTTCAGGACTTGCGGTTCTGAGAATATGTTGATAGTTTTGTTCTCTTGCTTGGTTCAAGCGGATTTGAGATTTTGTGTTTTTGTTGATGAGTTTATGAACTATAGTGTAATATACTAGATGACAGGGTTATTCAAATGTGGAAAATGATCATGATTTTCAAGTGATTTTTTTGGTGAAGCTTCTAGATTAATTTACATGTGTTCATTGCATACTCCATATCATGTTCAAGTGAAGCTTGTTGTCCGAAAATATTGGATTGAGTTAAGGATGTGTGTGCTTAATTGTTTTATGTGTTTTGCATGGGTGTTGGCTAACCTTGTGTTAAACACTACTTGCAAAGTTCATGAAAGTGTGTTGAGGTGTGTTGTGAATCATTTGGGTCCTCATTAAGAATGTATTTGGGTTGCCCTCATTCTCTTCCACCACGAGAATTCTTTGCACCAACCTAATTTGAATTTTTAAATACAAAGTGTGTATGGCCAACCTTGGAAGGGTTTCAAGGTTGAAGATTATATTGAGATGTTTGTAAAAGATAAGATAGATGCAAGATAGTGATGTGTGATGTGAGTTTGAGTAGATCAGTGTGACTATCAAAGTGTTGAGTTCTTGAAGGCAGTGAGCTGAAGGTGTACTCTATCTTTCAAGCATGTTTGCAAGTGTGTGAATAAATTGTGGTGGAATCTCTATTGCATTGATACAATTTTCTCTCTGTAACAATTCTCTTCTATCTTATTTGTAATTATATGGTAGTGAGCCCTCATTGAATAGTGTGTCATGTCTTGGTAGTGATCCTTTGTATTCTATTTTGGAGTTCTTTATATTGTGAGCTAATCCTCACTGTGGTTTTCCCCTCATTGGGTTTTCCACGTAAATATGGTGTTATTGTGTGCATGGTTTTACTATTTTTAGTTTTTGTTTATGCATTTAACAATTAAACATATTACCAAAGTAATTTTTTTGTGAATGCACGTAAATATAGGGTATGTGCAGGATAATCATGGAAAGAATAGGCCCTTAAGTGGTGAAAAATTCAGAAAAATCAGAGTTAGACAACTTGACGTAAAATTATGAATAAGTTATCTATATTATTTCAAAATAATGTTAAAATAGAATCTGTATCAAATTGAACGTGTTTTCTAAACCACTAGGTTTATTTTTATTTTTTTTAAATCTATTTGGTGAAAATTTGAAATTTCAATGTAGTAGTACTTAAATTTCAGGGAAAAAATAAGTAGGTGTCTGTCTGACCACCCTAACCACAATAAAATGATAATATTTTTTTTATAATATTTTAGATATAAGTAGAGGACTCATGTCCGGATGTGATGCATATTTATTTGTAATTTTTTTCCAAGTAAATAATTAATTATGAATTTTTTATTACAACTTTTAAAAAATATAAAAACTCATATGTCTAACCACCTTAACTTCATCAAAACTTCATGAAATTCAATTTTTCTTTTTTTAATCCTATAGTATGCGAAGCATAGAATGTGACACATGTTTCGGATTCAAAAAATGTGATACCATTTGAAAGCTATAGATGTTTTTCAATCAACCTATCAATTAGGATTTAGTCATAATTCAAATAGAAAATGAATAATAATTATTTATTAAATTCAAAGTAAAGCATAATTTATATTGGTGGAAATTTGAGAATCTCCTTTAAAAACCCTTTTTGTTTCATCAATTTTGGGTTAAAAAAAGTCGTCAGCCACATACCCTACACATACCCATCATATCACCACTTTTTGGCCCATCATGATCGTGCACATACCCTATAACTTCTATTGAGGGTTTTAAAGATTAAAATTTCTACAACTAATTTTTCCCCCTCTCAATTGTCTTGTTCAATAATTGGTATCAAAGCAAGGTTCCTTGGAGAAGAGCTTAACTACTTAAGGAAGGTTCGAGATGGCGAACAAGATCACTATTGAGTGTCCTAGGTTTGATGGAACTGACTATGCATTCTGGAAAATGAAGATGCAAGGATATCTAGCATACTGTGGTTATGATATCGATAATTATATTTAGAACCAATATGTTGCTCTGACAAATGGTCCAAGTACTGCTAATGAGATCAAAGAACATGAAATCAACAATAAGTCAAGGTTTATTATTGTAAATAGTCATTCACATTACAAATTAGTTAAAGTTATGAATCTAAAGACTACTAAAGAGGTTTGGGATAAGTTGGAAAAGATGTATGAAGGAGATGAAAAGATTAAACAAGCAAAGTTGCAAAACTTGGAGGCACAATTTGAGATCTTGCGAATGGGTGAAGATGAGAACATTAAATAAAGTACATGTAGAGAGTACATGAGCTGGTAGGTGGAATGAGAGGACTTGGTGCACAATAGATGAATACAAGATAGTGAAGAAGGTACTTAGAAATATCCCTGATATATACAGTGAAAAGGTATCTGCTATAGGGGAAATTGTAGATTATAATACTTATACTAAATATTAGTTAATTGGTACTCTAACCTCATTTTAAATGAGAAATCTTGTTTTGAAAAATGGAACAAAGATAGAAACTGCATTCAAGGCTGCAAAGGTGGAAGCTTCAGATGAAGAAAATCTTGATGAAGTGGAAGAAAATTTTGTAAGAAGAATGAAAAAGGGCTCTGGTAAGTATCAAGGTAAATTACCATTCAAATGTTTTAGCTGTGGAGGAATAGGTCATTATACTTCAAGCTGTCCAAAAAGACCTAAAAGAAATAAACATAGAGAAGGTAATGAAAATAAAGAAAAGATGACCAAAAGAGCATATTATGTCAATGAAGATGCTGGGATTTTTTATGATGAGTCTGATTATGGAGATTTTGATGATAATGAATGCTTATTGCTAGCTTTAAAAGATGAATCTACTGCTACTAATGCTAAAAGATGTGTGAAGGAAAGTGTTTCGAAGAAAGTTGAAGGTATTGTGGTCTCTTACCTTCATGCTAAATAGGAAAAGGACTATTGGGTTGTTGATAGTGGCTGCTCAAATCACATGACTGGTGACAAAAGTAAGTTTGTTAAACTTGAAAAATATGATGGACGCTTAGTTAAGTTTGGAGATGATTTTGGTGCTAAGATTTGTAGGATAGGTTCAATCAGTTTTGATGGTAAACATAATACTGATGATGTCTAATATGTTAAGGTTTTGACCTGAATAATATCTTGAGTGTTGGAAAAATGTGTAAAAAGGGATATAATCTTATGTTCAAGGATGAAAAATGTGAAATAAAAAAAGGATCCGCAATTGTGATTGTTGCTAGAAAAGGGATTGAAGGAAACATCTATCAACTTAAAGATGTTGATGGATAGTTCTTTATGTCTCAGATTAATGACAGTTGGCTATGGCACTGAAGGACGTGTCATATGAATTTTGATAATATGGTGAGAATTAGTGCAGTACAAGATGTGAGAAATTTACCAAGAATTACAAAGCCTGTTAATGATGTCTACAAGGATTGTCAGTTGGGAAAGCAAGCTAGAAACATCTTTAGTCAAAGTAACAATCTACTACCGAACTGTTGGAATTGACTCATACAGATCTTTGTGGTCCTATGAGGGTGACAAGTCTACAAGGTGATAGCTATTTTATGCTTTTGATTGATGATTACTCTAGAATGACATGGGTTACTTTTCTTAAAGAGAAATCTGATGCATTAGAAAAATTCAAGGCATTTAAGGAAATGGTTGAGAATGAGATAGATTTGAAAATAAAATGTTTGAGGTATGATAGAGGTAGTGAATTCACCTCCAATGAATTTAACATGTTTTTTGAATCCCATGGAATTAGAAGAAAATCGTCTACCCCTAGACCTCCTCAACAAAATGGAGTTGTTGAAAGAAAGAACATGACAATTCAAGAAGCTACTAGAACAATGATAACAGAGGCAGGTATACCAGAAGTTTACTGGAGAGAGGCTATTCACACTGCTATTTATGTGTTCAACCAAATTCAAGCAAAAGATAATAGCACTAAGACCCCCTATGAGCTATGGTGTGGAAAGATTCCTATTATCAAGTATTTCAAGGTATTTGGAAGCAAATGCTATATTAGGAGAGATGAAGAAAATCTAGGAAAGTTTGATGTTAGATGTGATGAAGGTATTTTCCTTGGATACTCTACTAGAAGCAAAGCTTACAAATGTTACAATAAAAGCCTAAGAAAGGTTATAGAAAGTACAAATGTCAAGGTTGATGAAGCATTGAATAATTCAATTGAATTTGATGGATATGTATCAGATGAACTTGATTGCAGAGAAGTAGAAGAAGTTTTTGAAGAACAAGAAAAGGAGAATGGAGAGGAAGAAGCTCCAAAAAAGGATCATAGAACCCTTAAGTATGTGAAAAATAATCATTCAAAAGATCATATTATTGGAGACAAGAGGAAAGGTGTATTAACAAGAAGCAAAGTTGTAGTTGAGGTAAAATATTGCTTACTTTTTGAAGTTGAGCCTAAGATAATGAGTGAGGCATGTAAAGATGAACATTGGATGAAAGTAATGGAAGATGAACTTATGCAAATTGAGAAAAATCAAACTTGGAAATTGGTTCCTCGACCAACAAACAAGAACATAATTGAAAGTGAGTGGGTTTTCAGAAACAAACTGAATAAGAATGGAGAAGTGGTAAGAAACAAGGCAAGGCTTGTGTGTAAGGGCTACTCACAAGTGGAAGATATAGACTTTCAAGAGACATTTTCTCCAATGGCTAGAATGGAAGCTATCAGGATGTTTTTGGCATTTGCTGCTCATAAGGATTTTAAAGTTTACCAGATGTGTGTGAAGTTTAATTTTTGAATGGTGAGTTAGAAGAAGAATTCTACATGGAATAACCAGATAGATTTTAGTTGTCAGATCAACCAGATATGGTTTGTAGATTGAAAAAGGATTTATATGGTTTGAAGGAAGCTCCCAGAGCTTGGTATTCAAGGTTGGATAGATATTTGATTCAACAAGGTTTCAACAAAGGTACCCCAAATAGTAATCTATATTTCAAAATTGAAGATGATAAAATCTTGATAGTAGTTGTGTACGTGGATGACATTATTTATGGAGGAAATGAAACTATGTGTAAGATGTTTGCTGAAGAAATACAAAAAGAGTTTGAAATGCCTACATGTTTGGTGAAATGAATATCTTCCTTGGACTGCAAATCAATCAAACAAACAAAGGGATTTTTATTTCACAATCAAAGTATGCAAAAGAAATGTTGAAGGAATTTGGGATGGATGGTTCCAAACTGATATGCACTCCTAACTGGTAGAAAATTCAGTAAGGATGATGACTCGCCTAAGGTTGATCAGAGCAAATATAGATCAATGATTGGTGGACTACTATTTCTATCTGCTACCAAACTAGATATCATGCATGTAGTTTTCCTTGTGGCTAGATTTCAAGAGGATCCTAAAGTAACACATGTAGTAGCTTTCAAGAGGATATTCAAATATCTAAAAGGAACTCCAGATCATGGCTTATGGTATCCTAGGGATATTGATTTTACACTAAGTGCTTATAAAAATTCAGATTGGGCAGGTTGTGTTGATAATAGAAAAAGTATAAGTGGTGGTGAATTCTTTCTTGGATGGATATTGGTATCATAGTTAAGCAAAAAGCAAGATTCAGTTTCCTTATTCACTGCATAGGCTAAGTATATTGCTGCAACATCTTGGTGCACAAAATTTTTGTGGATGAGACAGAAATTAAAGGATATCAGAGTAATGTATGATGATCCCATCTCTATTTTTTGTGATAATACAAGTGCAATTAACATTTCAAAGAATCCAATGATGCACTCAAGTACAAACCATATATCAATCAAGTATCACTTTTTGAGGGAGAAGGTCATTGAAAATGAAGTAGAGCTTGAACTTATGTACCTATAAACCTTAGATCAGATTGATGAAATGTTTCCTAAGGATCTTCCTATAGATACTTCTGAGTATCTCCAGGAGAAATTAGGGGTTATTGCCCCTCCTTTCTTGAACTAGATGCATATGGAGATGCATCATTCTGGCGGATCTATGGATCTATCTTTCTTCTAGATTGATGTTTGGTGGCTACCTCTAAGGGGGAGCAGGTAGTGTCATGTGTTGTCATTTTTTCGTTGATTGGGTGTACTCCTAAGTGGGGGTATTCAGAGCTAGTATAGATCTTGGTTCAATGTCATAAGAAGAGAACAATGCAAAACATCTTTTGTCTTTTCCATTGATGTCAAAGGGGGAGAGAAAGCATCATGTGAAAAAATTTATCTACATAGGGGGAGACAAAGTAAAAGAAATCATGAGAAAGTGTGTTCAAAGTTGTGTTGTTTTTTATGGTTTTTCACATCATGTGTTGCCATCAATGACAAAGGGGGAGATTTTTGCAAGTATGAAGGTGTTTTCATTGATTTCAACTAGTTTCTATTTTCATTAATATCAACTATGTGTATGGAATTTGGTTATTGACTGTATATGTTGAGGATATTGAGAAAATTGTAATAAAGAAGGTTTGCAAATTGTGCATGTATAGCTGAGATGTTGAAGAAGTTCTATGAGTACATGGAGTTATCCTTATGTTGTTATGTCTAGAAGAGCATTAGAGTGAAGTAATGTGCTGAATTGATGTCTCTAGTACTTGGTCTCCAAGTGCTTTTGAGAAAATTTGACAAATAGTGAAAATAGTGTTATGCACATATTTAGTGTATGCTCCGGGATGTGCTCTACGTTTCTTCTGGGTTGATGTTATGCTTGTGAAGATTTGAGGTATTTTTCATGACTATTGATAGTTGTCATATCTAGAATTTGGGCTTCTGAATCATCGTACAATGTGAGATAGTTTCATCAGTGTGTGAATTGTGCATTTTAGTGTGTCTAGCTATGGTCTGGAAGAATTGTATGTGCTTTGGATTTTAGTTTCAAGACTTGTGGTTTTGAGAATATGTTGATAATGTTTTTCTATTTCTTGGTTCAAGAGGATTTGAGATTTGGTGTTGTTGTTGATGATTTTATGAACTACAGTGTACTATATTGGCTAATAGGGTTATTCAAATGTACAAAATGATCATGGTTTTTAAGTGAATTTTGTGTGAAGCTTCTGAATGAATTTACATGTTTTCATTGCATACTCCATATCGTTTTTAAGTGAAGTTTGTTGTTCAGAAAGATTGGACTGAGTTAAGGATGAGTGTGCTTAATTTTTTATGTGTTTTGTACAAGTGTTGGCTGACCTTGTGTTAAACACTACTTGTGAAGTTCATGGAAGCATGTTGAGGAATGTTGGGACTCATTTAGGACCTCATTAAGAATGTGATTGGGTATCCCTCATTCTCTTCCACTCTAGGAATGCTTTAGCGCCAACCTAATTTGAATTTATAAATACAAAGTGTGTATGACTGACCTTGGAAGGGTTTCAAGGTTGAAGATGATATA
>VDFB02004800.1:11199483-11249653 GCA_007258455.2 Sequoia sempervirens | reverse complement strand
GAGACAACAAAAAGGATTGAAAAGTGGGATTGGTTTAAAAAATTGGATCCAGAAGGGGCCAAGGGGAACTTAACTTAACAAATAAATAAATAATAGAGGGGAAGGTGCTACATGAGGAGAGTTCCCCCCCTCTAAATGGGTGAAGAAATACCCCTAATTATGAATGGGATCCTTCTCGAGGTAAAGAATGGGTTAAAAAAAATGAGGAAAAGAAGGTAGAGTAGAAAAGGAGTAGGTAAATCCTACCGAAAGAATAGAGAGAAAGAAGATATGTTTCCTAAATACTTTGAAAAGTTTAGGAAAAGTGAGGATGATCCACAAAAAATAGACTTTGGTGATATTTAATTGCTCAAGTTGGAATGTAAAGGGACTAGATTCCCAGGATATGAAGTCTATAGTTAAGAGATTTATAAATCATGAATTAACCTATTGAACAAGACAACTGAGGAGGGGGCATGAACCAGTTGTAGCAATTTTAAACTTCAAAACCCTCAACAGAAGTTAGATTCACATGCATTCACAAAAAAAATTCTTTGATAATATGTTTAATTGTTAAAGATAGAAAAATGACTAAAAGTAGTAAAAGCATGCACACAATAACACTAAATTTATATGGAAAACCGAATGAGGGAAAAACCACGGTGAGGATTAGCTCAGAATATAAATAATTTCAAAACTAAATACAACGGCTCACTACTAGAGACGCTCACTACCAAGATAGGACACATTGTCCAATGAGGCCTTATTGCCACAGAATTACAAAGAAGATAGAAGAGAATTGTTACAAAGATAAAATTGTCACAATGCAATAGAGGTTCCACAACAATTTTCTCACACACTTGCAAAAATGCTTGAAAGATAGAGTACACCTTTAACTCATTGCCTTCAAGAACTCAACACTTTGAAATTCACATTGATCTACTCAAACTCGCATCACACATAACTATCTTGCATCTATCTTATCTTTTACAAACATCTCAACACATACCTATATACCATCTTCAACCTTGAAACCCTTCCAAGGTCAGTCATACACACTTTGTATTTATAAATTCAAATTAGGTTGGTGCTAAAGCATTCCTAGAGTGGAAGAAAATGAGGGATACCCAAACATATTCTTAATGAGGTCCTAAATGAGTCCCAACATGCCTCAACACGCTTCCATGAACTTCACAAGTAGTGTTTAACAGAAGGTCGGCCAACACCTATACAAAACACATAAAAAAATTAAGCACACTCATCCTTAACTCAGTCCAATATTTTTGAACAACAAACTTCACTTAAACACAATATGGAGTATGCAATGAAAACATGTAAATTCATTCAGAAGCTTACAACAAAATTCACTAACAAACCATGATCATTTTGTACATTTGAATAACCCTATCAGCCAATATAGTACATTGTAGTTCATAAAATCATCAACAACAACACCAAATCTCAAATCCTCTTGAACCAAGCAATATAAAAACATTATCAACATATTCTCAAAACCAAAAGTCTTGAAACTAAAATCCAAAACACATACAATTCTTCCAGACCATAGCTAAACACACTAAAATGCACAATTCACACACTAATGAAACTATCTCACACTGTACGATGATTTAGAAGCCCAAATTTTAGATATGACAACTATCAATAGTCATGAAAAATACCTCAAATCTTCAAAAGCATAACATCAACCCAAAAGAAACGTAGAGCACATCCCGGAGCATACACTAAATATGTGCATAACACTATTTTCACTATTTGTCAAATTTTCTCAAAAGCACTTGGAGACCAAGTACTAGAGACATCAATTCAGCACATTACTTCACTCTAATGCTCTTCCAGACATAACAACATAAGGTTAACTCCATGTACTCATAGAACTTCTTCAACATCTCAGCTATACATGCACAATTTGCAAACCTTCTTTATTACAGTTTTCTCAATATCCTCGACATATACAGTCAATAACCAAATTCCATACACATAGTTGATATTAATGAAAATAGAAACTAGTTGACATCAATGAAAACACTTCCATACTTGCAAAAATCTCCCCCTTTGTCATTGATGGCAACACATGATGTGAAAAATCATCAAAAACAACACAACTTTGAACACACTTTCTCATGATTTCTTTTACTTTGTCTCCCCCTATGTAGATAATTTTTTTCACATGATGCTTTCTCTCCCCCTTTGACATCAATGGAAAAGACAAAACATGTTTTGCATTGTTCTCTTCTTATGACATTGAACCAAGATATATACTAGCTCTGAATACCCCCACTTAGGAGTACACCCAATCAATGAAACAATGACAACACATGACACTACCTACTCCCCCTTAGAGGTAGCCACCAAACATCAGTCTAGAAGAAAGATAGATCCATAGATCTGCCAGAATGATGCATCTCCATATGCATCTAGTTCAAGAAAGGAGGGGCAATAACCCCTAATTTCTCCTGGAGATACTCAAAAGTATCTATAGGAAGAGCCTTAGTAAACATTTCATCAATCTGATCTAAGGTTTATAGGTACATAAGTTCAAGCTCTACTTCATTTTCAATGACCTTCTCCCTCAAAAAGTGATACTCAATTGATATATGGTTTGTACTTGAGTGCATCACTGGATTCTTTGAAATGTTAATTGCACTTGTATTATCACAAAAAATAGAGATGGGATCATCATACATTACTCTGATATCCTTTAATTTTTGTCTCATCCACAAAACTTTTGTGCAACAAGATGTTGCAGCAATATACTCAGCCTATGCAGTGGATAAGGAAATTGAATCTTGCTTTTTGCTTAACTATGATACCAATCTCCATCCAAGAAAGAATGCACTACCACTTATACTTTTTCTATCATCAACACAACCTGCCCAATCTGAATTTTTATAAGCACTTAGTGTAAAATCAATATCCCTAGGATACCATAAGCCATGATCTAGAGTTCCTTTTAGATATTTGAATATCCTCTTGAAAGCTACTACATGTGTTACTTTAGGATCCTCTTGAAATCTAGCCACAAGGAAAACTACATGCATGATATCTAGTTTGGTAGCAGATAGAAATAGTAGTCCACCAATCATTGATCTATATATGCTCTGATCAACCTTAGGTGAGTCATCATCCTTACTCAATTTTCTACCAGTTACCATAGGAGTGCATATCAGTTTGGAACCATCCATCCCAAATTTATTCAACATTTCTTTTGCATACTTTGATTATGAAATAAAAATCCATTTGTTTGTTTGATTGATTTGCAGTCCAAGGAAGATATTCATTTCACCAAACATGTAGACATTTCAAACTCTTTTTGTATTTCTTCAGCAAACATCTTACACATAGTTTCATTTCCTCCATAAATAATGTCATCCACATACACAACTACTATCAAGATCTTATCATCTTCAATTTTGAAATATAGATTACTATTTGCAGTACCTTTGTTGAAACCTTGTTGAATCAAATATCTATCCAACCTTGAATACCAAGCTCTGGGAGCTTACTTCAAACAATATAAATCCTTTTTCAATTTGCAAACCATATCTGGTTGATCTGACAACTAGAATCTATCTCATTATTCCATGTAGAATTCTTCTTCTAACTCACCATTCAAAAATTTAAACTTCACACACATCTGGTAAACTTTAAAATCCTTATGAGTAGAAAATACCAAAAACATCCTGATAGCTTCCATTCTAGCCATTGGAGAAAATGTCTCTTGAAAGTCTATATCTTCCACTTGTGAGTAGCCCTTACACACAAGCCTTGCCTTGTTTCTTACCACTTCTCCATTCTTATTCAGTTTGTTTCTGAAAACCCACTTACTTTCAATTATGTTCTTGTTTGTTGGTCGAGGAACCAATTTCCAAGTTTAATTTTTCTCAATTTGCATAAGTTCCTCTTCCATTACTTTCATCCAATGTTCATCTTTACATGCCTCACTCATTATCTTAGGCTCAACTTCAAAAAGTAAGCAATAGTTTACCTCAACTACAACTTTGCTTCTTGTTAATACACCTTTCCTCTTGTCTCCAATAATATGATCTTTTGAATGATTATTTTTCACATACTTAAGGGTTCTATGATCCTTTTCCAGAGCTTCTTCCTCTCCATTCTCCTTTTCTTGTTCTTCAAAAACTTCTTCTACTTCTCTACAATCAGGTTCATCTGATACATATCCATCAAATTCAATTGAATTATTCAATGCTGAATCAACCTTGGCATTTTTACTTTCTATAACCTTTCTCAGGCTTTTATTGTAACATTTGTAAGCTTTGCTTCTAGTAGAGTATCCAAGGAAAATACCTTCATCACATCTAACATCAAACTTTCCTAGATTTTCTTCATCTCTCCTAATATAGCATTTGCTTCCAAATACCTTGAAATACTTGATAATAGGAATCTTTCCACACCATAGCTCATAGGGGGTCTTAGTGCTATTAGTTTTTGCTTTAATTTGGTTGAACACATAAATAGCAGTGTGAATAGCCTCTCTCCAGTAAACTTCTGGTAGACCTGCCTCTGTTATCATTGTTCTAGTAGCTTCCTGAATTGTCATGTTCTTTCTTTCAAGAACTCCATTCTATTGAGGAGGTCTAGGGGTAGACGATTTTCTTCTAATTCCATGGGATTCAAAAAACATGTTAAATTTATTGGAGGTGAATTCACCACCTCTATCATACCTCAAACATTTTATTTTCAAATCTATCTCATTCTCAACCATTTCCTTAAATGCCTTGAATTTTTCTAATGCATCAAATTTCTCTCTAAGAAAAGTAACCCACGTCATTCTAGAGTAATCATCAATCAAAAGCATAAAATAGCTATCACCTTGTAGACTTGTCACCCTCGTAGGACCACAAAGATCTGTATGAGTCAATTCCAACAGTTCGGTAGTAGACTATTACTTTGACTAAAGATGTTTCTAGCTTTCTTTCCCAACTGACAATCCTTGCAGACATCATTAACAGGCTTTGTAATTCTTGGTAAATTTCTCACATCTTGTACTGCACTAATTCTCACCGTATTATCAAAATTCATATGACACGTCCTGCAATTCCATAGCCAACTATCATTAATCTAAGACATAAAGAACTTTCCATCAACATCTTTAAGTTGATAGATGTTTCCTTCAATCCCTTTTCTAGCAACAATCACAATTGCGGACCCTTTTTTGATTTCACATTTTTCATCCTTAAACACAAGATTATATCCCTTTTTACACATTTGTCCAACACTCAAGATATTATTCAGGTCAAAACCTTAACATATTAGACATCATTAGTATTATGTTTACCATCAAAACTGATTGAACCTATCCTACAAATCTTAGCACCAGAATCATCTCCAAACTTAACTAAGCGTCCATCATATTTTTCAACTTTAACAAACTTACTTTTGTCACCAGTCATGTGATTTGAGCAGCCACTATCAACAACCCAATAGTCCTTTTCCTATTTAGCATGAAGATAAGAGACTACAATACCTTCAACTTTCTTCAGAACACTTTCCTTCACACATCTTTTAGCATTAGTAGTAGTAGATTCATCCTTTAAAGCTAGGAATAAGCATTCATTATCACCAAAATCTCCATAATCAGACTCATCATAAAAAATCCCAGCATCTTCATTGACATAATATGCTCTTTTGATCATCTTTCCTTTATTTATGTTACCTTCTCTATGTTTATTTCTTTTAGGTCTTTTTGGGTCCAGCTTGAAGTATAATGACCTATTCCTCCACGGCTAAAACATTTGAATGGTAATATACCTTGATACTTACCAGAGCCCTTTTTCATTCTTCTTACAAAATTTTCTTCCATTTCATTAAGATTTTCTTCATCTAAAGCTTCCACCTTTGCAGTTTCTATCTTTGTTCCATTTTTCAGAACAAGATTTCTCATTTAAAGTGAGGTTAGAGTACCAATTAACTAATATTTAGTATAAGTATTATAATCTACAATTTCCTCTATAGCAGATACCTTTTCACTATATATATCAGAGATATTTCTAAGTACCTTCTTCACTATCTTGTATTCATCTATTGTGCACCAAGTCCTCTCATTCCACCTACCAGCTCATGTACTCTCTACATGTACTTGATTTAATGTTCTCATCTTCACCCATTCGCAAGATCTCAAATTGTGCCTCCAAGTTTTGCAACTTTTCTTGTTTAACCTTTTCATCTCCTTCATACATATTTTCCAATTTATCCCAGACCTCTTTAGCAATCTTTAGATTCATAACTTTAACTAATTTGTAATGTGAATGACTATTTACAATAATAAACCTTGACTTATTGTTGATTTCATGTTCTTTGATCTCATTAGCAGTACTTGGACCATTTTCCAGAGCAACATATTAGTTCTAAATATAATTATCGATCTCATAACCATAGTATGCTAGATATCCTTGCATCTTCATTTTCTAGAATGCATAGTCAGTTCCATCAAACCTAGGACACTCAATAGTGATCTTGTTCGCCATCTCGAACCTTCCTTAAGTAGTTAAGCTCTTCTCCAAGGAACCTTGCTCTGATACCAATTATTGAACAAGAAAATTGAGAGGGGGAAAAATTAGATGTAGAAATTTTAATCTTTAAAACCCTAAATAGAAGTTATATTTACATGCATTCACAAAAAAATTACTCTGGTAATATGTTTAATTGTTAAATGCAGAAAACAAAAACTAAAAGTAGTAAAACCATGCACACAATAACACCATATTTACGTGGAAAACCACAGTGAGGATTAGCTCACAATATAAAGAATTCCAAAATCGAATACAAAGGATCACTCCCAAGACATGACACACTATTCAATGGGGGCTCACTACCTAGGCTCACTACCATAGAATTACAAATAAGATAGAAGAGAATTGTTACAGAGAGAAAATTGTCTCAATGAAATAGAGATTCCACCACAATTTGTTCACACACTTGCAAACATGCTTGAAAGATAGAGTACACCTTCAGCTCACTGCCTTCAAGAACTCAACACTTTGATATTCACACTGATCTGCTCAAATTCACATCACACATCACTATCTTGCATCTATCTTATCTTTTACAAACATCTCAACACATACTTATACCGTCTTCAACTTTGAAACCCTTCCAAGGTCGGCCATACACACTTTGTATTTACAAATTCAAATTAGGTTGGTGCAAAGAATTCTCATGGTGGAAGAGAATGAGGGCAACCCAAACACATTCTTAATGAGGACCTAAATGATTCGTAGCACACCTCAACACACTTCCATGAACTTTGCAAGTAGTGTTTAACACAAGGTCAACCAACACCCATGCAAAACACATAAAACAATTAAGCACACACATCCTTAACTTAGTCCAGTCTTTCTGGACAACAAGCTTCACTTGAACATGATATGGAGTATGCAATGAACACATGTAAATTAATCTAGAAGCTTCACAAAAAAATTCACTTGAAAAGCATGATCATTTTGTACATTTGAATAACCCTGTCAGCTAGTATAGTACACTATAGTTCATAAACTCATCAACAACAACACAAAATCTCAAATCCTCTTGAACCAAGCAAGAGAAAAAAACTATCAAGATATTCTCAGAACTAAAAGTCTTGAAACTAAAATGTGGAGAAATTTGGAGCAAATACATTTCTCCTAGACCACATCCAGACACACTAAAATGCACAATTCACACAATACCTTGAACAACCATGAACAATACCTTAGATCTACACAAGCATAGCATCAACCTAGAAGAAACACGGAGAACATCTGAGAGCATACATCGAATACCTACGTAACATTATTTTCACTATTTGTCAAATTTTCTCAAAATCACTTGGAGACCAAGTACCAGAGACATCAGTTCAACACATTACTTCACTCTAACACTCTTCCAAACTTAGCAACATAAGGATAACTCCATGTACTCATAGTACTTCAACATTTCAACTATACATGCAAAAACTGCAAACCTTCTTTATTACAAATTTCTCAATATCCTCGACATATACAGTCAATAACCAGCTTCCATACACATAGTTGACATCAATGAAAACAACAACCAATTGACATCAATGATAAAACCTTCATACTTGCAACATGACCAAAGACGCTATGTTGCTACAAGAGGTAAAGACGACAAACCTTACCCTCGAAATAAATCTTAAATTCATTTGGAAAGAATCGGGTCAGTTCTATACCAATCATGAAAGAGGAAAAGGTGGCTCAATCATCCTATTATCTAACAATTGGACTCAATTTGAAACAGAATTTAGGGTCTCACCATGTAATAAGGAAATTTGGTTTATTATAAAAAAATACAATTAGGAATTTGGCCAATGCTCAATTTATGCCTCAAATGAATATAGGGAGAGGATAGAATTATGGAAACATATGCATGAGCTATAAGATATTCCATGGATAGTGGGAGGTGATTTCGATATGATTAAAAACACTAAAGAAAAGTATTATGGCTTAGACATGGGATGGAAAGGGGGGGAGAAATACTTTTGGTATAGGATAAAAAGAAAAATCAAGTTCTTTGACCCTTTGGAGGGAAGAAAAAAAAAGTAATAATATTCAGTTTACCTAGTGTAACTTTCAAAAAGGTAACAAAAGAATATACTCCAGGTTGGATAGGTTCTATGCAAATAGAGAATTCTTCAACTTTGATATAACTGAAGGGGGAGATAAAGTAAGAGTGCATCCATACACATTGTCGAACCACCACCATATCAATGTAAATATCTTAATTAAAAAATATAAACCCAAAGAAATTAGAAAGGTAAGTTTATGCTTAATACAAAAATTCTAGAAGATAATGATTGTAAAAAGGATAAGTCACTAGGGGAAAATGGTCTACCCGTGGAGTTTTTCCAACAAGATATAGATTGGGTGAGTGATGACCTACAATGAGTCTGCTTTGAAGCCATAGGATCTCTTGGGGAAAATATTAATACAGTATAATTAAATTGTTTCCTAAAGGTGGTGACAAATCCTTCATAAAAAAATGGAGGCCAATCACCTGACTAAATGTCTCATATAAGATACTAGAAAATGTCATTGCAATGAGACTAGTAGATATCCTTCATTCATAAGTAGTACACAGATGGGATTCATAAAAGGGTAGGTATATCCTTAAGAACCTAATAGCAAGATGGGAGGCTATGAAATGGGAAAAAGAGACCAACCAAAACATAGGTACATGTAGCTTCTTGGTTTTGAAAAAAACATATGACAAGATCAAATGGACTCATATTGATGGCGTTAGAAGATTTTGGGTTTCAAAACGAGTTTTTTCAAATGGTTATCACTTTGTTGCATGATGCAATGAGGTATTAACAAAGCAGTTCTCACTACATAGGTCAATAAAGAAAGGATACCCTTTGGCCCCACCATGATTTATGATAGCATTTAATGCTATATACTATCTCTTAAGAGATTCATTTGAAAGGGTCATGGTTAAAGGACTAACCTTTCCTAATGGGGAAGATCTATTGAATAGCTAATTCATTGATGACACAAAATTATTTGTTAATCTAGAAGAGGAAAATCTTGAAAACTTGATGCATAAATTAAATATATTATGTACAACATCTAGAGCAAAGATATCAAAAGAAAAATCAATCATGTTAAGTTAGGTAAACACCCATTCTGCTTGGTTCATTAAATATGGATTTTAATGAGGGGCTTAGGAAAACAGGTGAGATACTTGGGTATCCCATTTTGTATAAACCCATGTCTAAAACACACTTGGAACTGGATAAAAGGTAAAATTGAAAAAAAGATAGATAAATGGAATAAACAATACTTATCAATGGCTGGAAGGATGCAAGTTTATCAAAAAATTATCTCATCTTACAATTTTTATTATTTCTTAGTGTGATTATTTAATAGTTACCAAATAAATGATATCTGAAAAAAAATAGGCAATTTTTATATTTTGATGCGAGGGAAAAAAAAAATGAAAACAGTAAGATGGAAATGGTACTCTCTTGATAAGGGTGCAAGTGGACTAGAGTTGAAATTAAAAAAAAAAAAGGGATTATGCCTTGTTAAGTGGATATGTAAAACAATAAATGGTAAAAAAATTTGGAAGTTCCTAATAAAGAACAATATTCAGTTAGCCACCCTAAAAAATGCAAAAGCATGGAAACACCTCCCCCTTTGTGATTTATTATTTGGCAATTTCCTAATGACCCTTGTTGGATCCTATATATTCAAAAGTATTTATGGAAGGCATGGAAACGTGTTAGGAATTTGTTAAAAAATAGAGAAATAGTTGATCAAAAAGGTAATATATTTTATCCCTCCAATTCAATCTAGTGGAACCTTTATCATAATGGGAAGCCCCTTGCATTAAGACAAGGATGTTAGGAAAAACTGGAATTTAAGAAAGGTATCAAAATTTTTAATGATATAATATGTAATTCTCACCTCAAAAGTTGGGCTTCCCTTAGCTCATTTATTTGATCTGCCTAATTCCCATTGGAGGACTTATGTTGTACCTAGAGAAGTGTTTAAAACTGTTCACTACCAAATAATTTTTTTACTTAATAATGAAATCATGGACAAGATAAAATGGAGTGATGTAAATCTTCTCTAGAAAAAAAAAAAAGCTAAGTTGTTAAACAAGTCACTAGTAAACTCACAGAAAATTTTCAAACACTTAAGTGTTGGAACTTGGAATTAAAGAAAAAAATGGATCAACATTTTTAAATGGATGTGGAATGAAATTATAGAACCAAAGAAAGTTTGCTTTTAAATGGAAGGTTCTATTGCATAAAATTCCAAGTTTTTTTTCTTCCCAATATATGAAAATATGTGAATTTTGTAGAAAACTTGAAACAATCAAACATATTTTTTTCAAATGTTTCTTTACAAAAGAAATTTGGTTCATGTTTTGTGCAAAATTAAGGGGATGGGGGAATTAAATAAGATAAAGTGGTAGGAAATTATAATGGGATTTATTGAAGGATTAGATAAAACATTAAATGCTTTTTGGTTATTGTTATCTACTGAAATATTATGGTTTATTTACAAAGCTAGAAATGAGGAATGTTTCTAAGGAAAAAGGAGGTGTTTATTGAGTCTTCTAGAAGACTCATATTTTATAATATTTTATTATAGATCACAATGTCATTGGAAAAATGAAAGAGTGGAGGTCTCCAAAGATGGAGTTGAATATTTGAGAAATTGACCATTTAATGAGGATATTATCCCATTCATGTGAGGATTTACTTAGATTTTTTGAGGAAACATAACAAGAAATATAATAAATACATTTCAAAAATTGAAACATCAATAAGGTGGAACGATATATAACTCTTTGATAATAAACAATTGTTTGTAAATCAAATAAAATTTATATAACTGAAAATATATACCTCTTATTATATATATTTTGAAATGTTGTAAGTGAGTAGAAAATGTAACCTTGATGTAATATTTGGTATTAAACTATTATCAATACAAAAAAAGTTACCCTTGGGTCTTGTTTACCACTATTAAGTGAATGTCATCAAAATTTACTTATAAATATGAGTTGAGGTCACAAGTCATCATTCAAGATACATAATTTAAAATTTGAGGGAAGAGGACTTAATAAAGCTAAAATTCTTTAGCATTTTATGGAGTTGTGGATTTTAGATGTATCTTGCAAATATATGTAAACTTTCTTGTCAATCCCTCAAGTTTACATAGTCTAAGAAGTATCATATGCATACTTTTGTAATGTTTACATGTGTAACTTTTGCACTTGCATATGTCATCCTTGATTCAATGACCTCAATTTCTACCAACTAAATGTAGTTATTATCTAATAATAGATTCAAAGTGCAGTTATACACAAATATAAAATTATCTTTATTTTTATATTCTCCCTTTCCTAAGAATAATTAATTATAGATTTCGATGCATCATTCAATCATGCATTATATACAAATTACAAGCCTTCTCTCGATTCTCATGATCCCATGAAATTGTGTAAGCATACAAGTTAATGCATGGACTTATGTTCCATGCACACATGCCTTCCATCTTGTGTTTTGTCTCCTTGTTCCTATAATCTACAAGCTTACTTAACCCTATAGTTGTAGGATCAATTTTATCTCTCATAAATGTTGTACTTGTAACCCTCAACCCTATAAACTAGTAAGAAAAAGTGTGAAAAATAAAGTTCTTATATCATGCATTCAGGTGAATAAAGTATAAATATTTCTTTTAAAATTAACTTGACACATGTCTACACCTACTAATTCTTGTAAAACATCCCTTTACCCATAACACTTAGTCTCAATGTAAATCTAGAATACAACTCATGTAAAATTCCTCTATTATATATTCATGCCTATATGTACACAAATTCATTCATTCAAAGAGAGACTCTATACAAGTGTGAGTTACAACTTCATTGATGCAAGTTATTAGATTCATTCACCATTTTTTCCTCACAAGTATTCCTTACCTTAAGATTTAGATTCATCCTCTACTTGTATCCTTATGAATTCAAGATGGACATGCATGGTGTTATTATATCTATTTGAAGGTATTTCCCTATTATTGTTGAAAGTTTCCCCAAAATGAAAAGTGGAAAATTGTTGGCTTTCCTTCTAGGGTTTAGAACCTAGAATGACAATCTTCACTAAATTTCACTCAAGAACAAACCCTTGAGATCTCAATGCAAATGAGAAAGAGATCTTGCAAAAGGGATGTCCTAGGGGATGAATAGAGACTAATGAAGGGTTCACCACCAAGTTTGGACTTGGAAAAATAAATGAAATGGAAGATGCAACACTAAACCCTAATTTAATGCAATGACCTACAAAATGACCTAGAAATGTAAATGAAATAGAAAATAAAGCTACACAATGTAATGTGTGCACCTGGGAATTTGAAGATGGTTGAATGGAGCTCTGAAACACTAGAAAATATGACTTTAATGCTGACTAGGACTCATTCACCAAGCTCGATGAATCAATCTATATTTTGGGTTTCTATGTAGGAACAAGAATCTACCAAAAGGGTATATGAATCTACAAAAATCTTAATTTTGACTAAAACTGGGACTCATTCACCAGAAGTGGTGAATCAGTCTAGTTAGGGTTTTCTAAAGCTTCAAAGTCTAATCCTACTCTTCTTCATCTACTTTGTCCTTCCTGATTGATTTTTGGATCTGAAACCCTGATTTGCAACCTGTAGGTGTTCTCAATGCTCTCCAATGCTTGATGACAACTTTGACAAATTTGAATGATTTGACAACTTTCTTCCAATATTTCTCCTTAGGAAATCTACAACCTAGACCTGAAAATCACACACAAAGGAGAGGGAAAAAATGTTGTTGGGTTAGTGGATAGGGGTTTCCTTGGTCAAACCCCGTTTTGGTAATCAAACCTTGAAATAGAATGAAATATGAGTGGAGAATGATGAATGAACAAAATAAGATGTTGCAACTCACCAAACCCTAGAAATGAAGTGTTGCAAACAAGTATGGAATGGATCCAATGGATGTAGATCTTGAATGAAATGCTTGCTTGAATCATAAACCCTACATCACAATTGTTATCTCCAAGACAAACATGATGCATGAAATCCTTGACATGATGATTGATGCTTGAATGATGCTCTAAAATTATTGATAATATGCCCTTGAATTCTCTTGAATGCTCTTGTAAACACTTGTGAAATCAACTTTTCTTTAAGGATGAATACTTGAATGCTTGGGGTGAAAATGAGTGAAAGAAACTTGTATTTATAATCAATTATGCAAGAATTCCCAAAATTACAACACTACAAGCCAACATTAGATCTAGGAGGATAAAATCCCACCAAAAATTTGAATTAATTTTATTTTGGGCCACATGGGACTCATTCACCCAAGGTGGTGAATGATTCCCAATAGGCCTAAATTTTGGGACCATTTTAAAAAATGCTTATAAATGTCCGAAACTAGGTTTGAGACCCAAAAATCTAGGTGGGACTCATTCGCCCAAGGTGGAAAATGAGTCCCAGATCACTAAATTTGGGCCACTCAAGCCTGAAACACCTAAATTATGATTGGGTAATGATTTATGTTGGGATTATCCTTGAAAAGATGCAATAAATGAGGCTTGTGGATGTAAAATAGGGCCAATTAAAGCAATAAGAAGCCTAATTATTAATGACAAGCCTAGAAAAGTGTGAAAATGTGTTACAACACTTCACAACTCTTTAGCAAGGTACCATTTAAGCTCATTCATCCACAAGGGACCAAGACCTAATGTGAATATGTCAACCAGATTATAACACTAAATCAAGGAAACTTTAAGCTCAATTCGGAAAGGAGGGCCCAAACAAGTGTGAAAATGTCCCCGATGACATTTTTTGAAAGTACATTTAGCCTCCACTTTAGTGAGAAGATGAACTTGCTTCAAAATCACACTAAAGTAGACAAACATGCATCAAGAGGGGTCCAAGTGCACCAATGCCAATAAGATGGGCTGAAAATGATCAAGACCCTAGAATCAAGGTCCCATGACAAACCAACATAGGCACAAAAGAAAACACATGAGAATGAAATAAAGAACAACAACAAAGCACAAGCATACACTGTCAAAGACGCAAAAAAGGTAAAAGGATAAAAGAGTTAGATCAAGCTTTGACCGTTTGTCCATCGCGATGTGGATCAGATCTAGGTTTTTTTTCCAAAAAATGCAAGCTCACTCTAAGGAAATGGAACTCCTGGATGTTCGTTGAGTGAAGGTCTTGTGGATTAAAAATCCCCTGAGCTACCTTCAGTTTGATAAGATTATTTTGCTTAGCCCCGGCCCACGCCTTACATGCTTATATATCTTTGGGCCCCTTTTGAAGAGTTTTGATTGCTACTTCCACGTGTCTGCCTCGCGCTTCTTGCAAAGATTTCTTCCCTTTCTACTCTATCAAGCCCCACCATGTCTCCACGTGTTAGCAGTGCAGCCCTTTGTGAGCCTACTCCCCTTTGCTTCTCTATTGAGCTCCTCTCACATGCCACATAGCATCATTTCATGGGAATCATTTGGCAGACCCCACAATCAACACTCAAGATGAAGACTCTTCCACGTGTCTTCTCCATGGGGATCTTCAGCGTCGAAAGGGAAGAGTGAGTAACAAGCTCCTGTTGGATGTTGTGGATATGGTTGCTGATATGTAGTTGTCGTTGATGTCAACACTATCAGCATTTGGTGCATTGAATACTATATATGTCGAGGATATTGAGAAAATTGTAAAAGAAAGTATTCCTAGTTCCCAATGGAACTGTGTAGGTCAAGAAGGTGTTGTGTCATGTACGTTGAAGATTAGCTGATGTGGATTTAAGGGTCTAATGTTGAATGTTTCTAGATCATCTACTGGACGTTTCAGAGGTCCGCGTGAAGTTAAGTATGATGTGGTTTGACAGTGTGTTGTTGGTCTCTATCAGTGTTCCTGAATGAAGTTTGTGTAATTCTTGTTTTCTCAATTTTTTCAAATTCTTCTCTATTGTTTCTTGGTGTTATGTGGTGTCTCTAGATCATTCTATATCTTTGTGGTACATCCAAATTATTCAAAGAGTTCGTGATTGAAGATCTTTTTGTGCATGTTCGGTTTTTCTTGTTCGTGGCCGACATGTTGTTGGTAGCGTGTTGTGGATCTTCAAGGTGTAATCAATTAAAGTATACTTGTGTTGGAGATATTAATTTGGGTCTCCACTATGTTGTGGCCGACCTTGGTGGATACACATTAAGAATTTATTTGTAAATGTGGGCTGACATTACAAATATATTTTATTTCTTTGGCCGATGAAGTGGTGATGGAATTTCATGTAGCGGATATATAAGGGCGATTAGTTCATTGTTGAAGATGATGCTTCATGTGCTCCTATGTGTGTATATGCAAATATCATTCGATTGCTAAGAAAAGTGTAAGGAAGAATGTGCAAAGTGTGAAGAAGTGTTGAGCTTAATTGGAATTGTAATCAGGCTTTTGAAGAAGCTATTTTCTCATTTCACAAATCTTGGATGGTTTTAATCCAAACCCTATTGTTGGGCAATGAGTCCTCTTTTGTAATTGAGCAGTGAGCTCTAGGCAGTGTGCCTGAATGCATGTGCATTCCCCTTATTATTTCTTTTATACTTCTATAAAAGTATAATCTTGTGGAATAACATCCACCATGGATTTTCCCCAACAAGGTTTCCACGCAAAAAAATCTGTGTTATTTTTCTCTTTGATGTGTTGATTTTTTATGGTTAATTGCTTATTCATCAGATCTTAGATTAAGTTAAGATTAATAAGAAAAGTTTTAGTTTCTGTTACAACTGATTCACCCCCCCTCTCAGTTGTGTGTCCTTATTTTTCCAACAACCCCGTCCTATCGCCATGTGTCCTAGCCAACTCTGTGGGCGAGTGACACGTGTCTATATGGGAATTTTGTTGCTTTCGCATTGGGAACACAGCCATCATTCGCAGAAGGATGCATCTAGTTCGAAGAAAACTTCATTCCATGCTTCAAAATCTTTTCTATTGCAACGACCATGTGAAATCATTGTGATGGACATCATTGCTCATGCTAAGGAATCTTTTTTGTTACTAGCTCTCAGGCCATTGGATGCTTCTCTATATATAGTGCTTCAACTCTCTGAAAGGGGGTTCAAAGTTCAGAGAATATATAAAAAATTATGGAAAGACACCAGGCCTTTATATTGTTTTTAGATTATTGTATTAATACTCGCAGACTGTGTCATTGTTGTTCAGCCTTTCTGTTTCTTAGCTAATTGAAAAAACATTATACTGTGTTGTTATTGTACTAAGTAGTTTATTTGCAAAACTTCTATAATTTCAATATAAGTTTGTTGATTCAGACCATTTCTTGGACTCTTCTTTTCAGCAAATTTGTATGGAAGTTATTTTATGTTATTTGATGAACTTCTAAGGCTTTTCATCTATGTTATCTGTTATTTTCGGACATGTAGATTGTTGAACGGGCCCTTAAATCCTATCTGAAAGGAAGGTTTATTTTTCCCAAACCTACATTTTGGCACATCACCTTAGGTTAGATCTTTATTTTATATATCCACTTCATTTTCCCATTCCAAACCCCCCAAATATAGAGAGAGCCAACTTCTTTAAAAAACCCAGAGGTCACTCAGTTTAGTGCAATTGGTCACCCCATTAACTGAGTTTCCCATAAGGTTGTTGCTTGACATTTTTATGCATCAACAGTTTCTTTTTCTTGCACACCCGGTGGGACTTGTTTAAATGCATTTAAATCTAAAGTGGGTGTGTGAGCCATAGGCCTATTACTAGATACCAAAAAATGAATAACCCTAGTCTGCTAGTTCCACCGCTAGTAACAATACAAACTAGAACCCGTCTGGTGAATGTTTTGATCCCTCCACCAGCCATGTTGTGTATTTCTAACATAAATTATGTGGCATGGGATGCCGAAAGACCCCTTATAGCACTAGTAGCACCCACCATTTGGGCCCCTATCCTGGCCTTTTCTTTAAAAGTTGTACCAAAATTCACTGGGGAAGGTTTGAAAACACCATCTAAACACCTGCAAGATGTGGTAGACGTATGTGTAGACATGCAAAATTAGCATCATGCATTAGGTCCATTCATCAATTAATCAAGTTCACCTTCATCCATTCATCAGGTAATCTCATTAATTTCCATCTCCTAAGGTCATTAATTTAAAATTAAATAAACTTTATCATCAACCTTTTAATCAAATAAATCAAACATTCATTAAATCCCAAATGCATTTTCCATCCTTTTCTGATTTAAATAAATCAAATATTTAAGTCATAAAGTCAAAATCATCCTAATCATCATTAAGCTAATCTAATCCTAATTAGCCTAACCTAACCACCCATCACATCCTCTAGATAATCCCACTTGCACAAATAAATCAATTTATTGATTTATTAAATCCAACATTTTCCATCAACATGGCATCTTTGAGGAATATTCCCTCAAGTTTGAATTCAAAATCAAGTGGACATGTACATCCAACAAGTCATTTAAGAGCTCTTACATGGCTCTTACATGTCCCTTGCACAAGTCAAACTCAACATTTACTCACAAATTCAAATTTGAATTTCCCCCTTTTGGGCACATTCCCCAAATCTTGCACATCCTTCATCCATTCATAGCTTGACAAGTGGCATCATATCATTGGATGAATGTTAGTCCCACATTTCTCAAATTTGGACATTCATCCATCTTAAAATCCTATAAATAAAGATCTCATATCCTCATTTCATCATCCACAAACATTGCAAAGTTATTATGCTAAAATATTTAGCCATTTCTATCCATCATTGAATTCTTAGCTAGACTTTTTGCATATTTGGCTTGGAATTCTCATCTTTCATCAAAGTGGATCAATATCATCTTCAACATATCAAGATTTCATCATAGGAATTGGGAAAGGGCCAATTTTCACATCAAATTGGCACCAATTCCCCCATGGGATCATGAGTTTGCATATTTAAATTAGGATTCAATCTAGTTTGTCATTTATATTGTGTTCTTCGTTGTTTCCTTTCCTATTTTGAATTTGTAAATGGATTTCATGGGGAATCCTTGTTTTGGCTTGCAATATCTAACTTGAGGTGTTTACTCTCTTTTTTTTGCAGGTACCAAGGTTGGGGTTCGCACATTTGGCACTAGAAGGAGGGCTGGATATCATTATTTCTAATATTTTCTTAAAATTTCTACATTTTTCTTCACACACACGAAATTCAAATGCTGGGAGCTCAACGTCGCTGTTTTGGCACTGCGGGCTCATTAGCGTTGCTATATGGCACCGCTTAAAACACAAATTGCACCGCTGGACTCGTCCTACCAAAAATTTTGAATTTTCAAACTCCGCCGTTGGACTCGCCGACTTGCAGAAATTTTCAAAAAATATTAAACTCTGACGCTGGACGCAAACTACGACGCTAGGCAAAAATTGCAATGCAGTTGAGCTCTTTGTCCCAACACAGAGTGCCGCTGACTGGTAAGTGGCGCTGTGAGGGCACCGCTCAGAAACCAAACTGCAACACCATTGCGAGTTGTGGTGCTGGGAGAGTAAAAAGGGGAAATTTTATTTTAGCACGTGCTTTTGATTTATGATTAATTTATATTCTGTTTTCTAGTTTTTAACTTCTGTATTTTCCAAAATCTGACTGGTGTTTTTCTCACTTTTAGGTTGGAAATTGAAAACAAAGGAAGGAGGAGCATGATGATGATATTTCTTGCAATCAAAGTGTTTTTAAAATAAGGAGGTATTAGCACTTCTTTCTTAGGACACTAGTTTTCATTTGGGTTTAAAAAGAATTGTTTATTTCTTGCAAAGGGTTAAAACGAACAATAGGATCAACAACTTACTAGATTTTGTTTCATGGATTAACAAATTGAACAAAATGTCTTTCACTTGTGATTTGGTGCTTAAAATGAACTCACATTTTGCTTTGTGGATTTAAAAAGAACAAGTGTAGCTTTGTTTTTCGTGAGGGATTACTTAGACTAAAGGCATTGAAAAAGGACGTATGCGCTTCTCTCGTGCTTTATAGCAATCTTGAGAATCAAAAGGCCTTTTTCATGACTTTAGGATGAGACAAAGTAATCACCTCCACACTTTGATTTGGGTTTAAAATTGAACAACATCTTGTGCGAGTGTGAGTGGGGGCTTTGTTGCGTATATTCTCTCTCCTTGTTGCCAACAAGGATTGATCAAGTTATGAATATTGTTCTTCATTTATCCTAGAGGGCCTGCCTTGGGGAAAAGGTACTCACACAAGGGAACGACTTAACTGGTAACACTCTAAAGCCAAGAGTATTTCCAACTGGGATATAAATTTGGGTATTGGAGTAAACGCCAATATCACATGGTTGACTCCGATGAGATGGATCCGAAAGGGGACTCTCGCCGTATGGGTCAATCACCACGAATGGAAAGTCTGAAATAGAACCCTTGTTTTTTAGTGACCAATTGATCCATTGAGTGAGTTTATCAAAGTGGTGCATTGGAACTTAGATTCCAAGAAGTTACTTGCCATGTCCAATCTTAGTTAAAGTATAGAGGTTAAGACTTCATTCTTAACATACCTTTATACTCTTTCCTTGGTTGCATGTAAAATAATCTCTTCTATGAAGGGCATGAGGCCTTGAGCCCACTAAGAAAAATGTACCAATTGAGCTAGGACGTCATATTGCTTGTGGTTTGAAAACATAGTGCTTTAATCGAAAACATTGGAAAACCAACATTCAACATGAGCATCAAATCTTAAACCCTTTAGGAGAAGCAAATATCCTTGAAAAAATTCACATGTTATTGCTTGCCCTTGGGATTCGTATCCTTAGAGGCTTCTAAACATTTGGCTATCATCTCAATTTGCTTCTACTAAAGTCAACTTTAGGCAACCTTTGCCTTGATTTCCTCAATTTCTGCATAATGCATTTTGTGGGATGAAAGAGAATTAGGACATTGGAAATTCAGTTGAAAACCTAATCAAGAGTGTGTTTGTGGTAAAAAGAATCCATTAAGCAAATATTGAATCAATTGGACCCCACACATGTGCTTGATATCTTTTGATCTTATGGTTTTCATGCAAACATTGATCTTTTGATTTTGAATTACTTTTAGAGAAAGGCATGTTCTTCATTATCTTGGTCTCGTAAACAAGTCCTTCCTAGGTTAATTTAGGATCAAATCAAACACTTCGTCCAAATTCCAAACATTTATCATCCCATCCAATAAACAACTTTAGAGCTTTGAAAACATCATTCTAGACTTGGGTAAATCATCAAAATCAAAATCACCTTGTTTAGTTAGGAGTATGGGAATGCATCCTTTCTCATACCTCTAGTTAAATTAGAACATCCTTTGAAAAAATTCACCCTAAGATCACATCTAACATCTTAGGGTTTACAAGTTCATTATCCAAATCAAACCAATCAAAATCAAACCCTAAGTCTAGCATTGATCCAAAGTTCCTAAACGTTCAACATACATATCATTTACACCTTTCATCCTTCATCTCATCATTATTCCTAAGAACCTTAGAGGTCATTTTTGCAACAAGGTCAAAATACAAGAGGAACATGGAATATAAACTTGATCCATACATCATGAGTAATTCAAATCAATTGAACTTTCGAAGCCTTACAATGCTGATTGATTATCAACACTCACATTTATACAATCCATACATGGGATTATTACCTTCTACAAACATCAATGGTACAACAAGTGTGAATATTCCCAAATCAAAGATTGGAACACATTTCCTGATGGTAAATCTAAATCCAAACCTACAAGTCTGTCAATTGAAAAATTAATGCATGATCCTTCAAACGAACAACGTCATCCCACCAAATCCCTACATGCCAAATGAGAATATACCAAGTACAAGTTTTCCAAACATGAATCTGGAAAACTTTGGGATAAGTATGTTTGCAAATCATACGAACATTGTTCAAAATCCAAACAAGATGTTAATGACTCCAAGTCAAGGTAACACCACGCAAAATCAAAGTTACCTAAAACAAGGCAATGTGATTCCCAACATCAACAATCTTCAATTTCAACCTATCATGCCAGATCTGAGTGTCATCCAAAATCAGAACATTGTCCAAAATCAAACACAAGTACACACTCCAAATTTGCTTAAACAAAAGCCAAATCAACTATATCAAGGGAGTCAAGATCGAGATCAAGATCAAATTTGGTGAGATCAAATTGCTACACTTACCAAAATAGTTGAGTCATTGCGCTGAGAGACATCTCCACCACCATTACCCATATCAACATCATTCCTTGGTTTAGGGCTTCCCCCTTTACCTAGCACCAATCACTCCATCCAAGTCAATCCACGTAACACCAATCAAGCCATCACATCAAATCTTTTGAATATTCCATCGACATCGCACCAACAGATGGTATCTAATCAAATGACAACATCAATTATGACAAATCAAAATATGGTCTCCCAAGGGCCTACAACCTCGGTCATTCCAACCATCCCTATCACTTCCATCACTCCATCCACCCCTATCACACCCATCATATCTCAACCCCTCACTACCATGATTGCTTCGAGCGTATCTCAAACACTTGTCACTACATCCAACACGATTTTGAATCTGCCACCACTACCACCAAAACCAAACATAGCAAGACAATATAACATTGCGCTAAAAGCTCACCAAGCCTACCAAAAGGCCATCCAACAATATCTAGCCACACAACAAGCAACACAATCTCACCAAGTGCAACAAGCCTCTCAAGCTGCCCAAGCTTGTCAAACTACCCAACAAACACAAGCATAAACACGAAAAACATTCAACCACTAGTGATAGCATTGAAAATCCCCCCACCACAATTTCTAAAAACAATGATCAAGATCTATCCATTAAAGAGCATATTGAAGATGTTTCTATCTCGTCCGAAGATCAAATCAACATATGTCAAGAGTCACTTTTCAATCATGATCAAAATCTACCAACCAACAATGATACAATTCAAGAAATGTCAACATCATTTGACCCTATGGTTGAAGACATTGGAAATCCCTCCATCATAATTTTTGAAAACAATGATCAAGATCTCTCCATTGATTTTCACCTTGAAGATGTTTCCACCCCATCTGATGATCAACTCACCATAAATCAAGAGCCACTTTTTAGTGATCTATTTCAAGGAGTGTTAGGATTATTTGATCCTATTGACATAATGCACAATCCATTCACCTATGATCATGTTGAAAATGTCTCTACATTGCCTTATGAGTTAGAGGACATATCTCAAGAATTCATTCCAAAGCATGATCAAAATCTTTCTCTAAGGTCTAGCAATGGGCCTTTCCAAGACATGTTGACCCCCTTTGACCTCATGGTTACAGATACTGAAAGAAACTTGAACTTGACACTTGAGGATATTGAACCACTTACCATGTCTAATGACAACATCCAAGAACCCTTTTTAAGCAATCCATCCTTTGAAACTGACCCATGTCAAGAACTTGATCCAAAGCATGTCAAAAGCAACTCCGGAATCATTCAAGATAAGGAATTTGTATCTTCAAGATACTACAATAATTTAATGGACACTCTCCTATCTATGCAAGATGATCATATCCATGTAGCACATATTCCTTCATCTACCCATGAGATGCTTTCTGCGGATGGAAACGTACATGATCTTCATTCAGAACAGGATTCTTCTACTCTAGACATTATTACACAAAAAGAGAAGGTTATTGAGTTGTCAACATCAGGATCAAATATATCCCAAATCCAGGCTGAAGACATCATGTATGAAGATATCCAGCATTATCCGCTCAAGGAATCAAGTCGAACAGAACAGTATAATTCAGAGCTAGCAAAGCAACAAATTGAAACAATGTCACCTACGGTGGTCAGTTATCAGAGAATGCATTCTAAACAAAAGCTCTCAGAACAAGTGGAATCAAAGCATGAAGGTACTACTACCACCATACTAGGGGAAACTTTATCTAATGCAAGCATCAACATGGGGAGCACGAAGAATCTTTATGGTGAAACCATTGACAATACTACAACCAGCCACGTCATGAATCTTCATCCACCCATCACCCCATCCATGAATTGGGACCAACATCAAAGGAAATACTTGAATCAAAGTATGAAGAACATTATAAAAGCAAAAGAATCTGAGAAGCATAATGGACAAATCAAATACAAATGGATACCAAAGAATACAAAGAAAGATTATCCCTATCAAACTCCATTAGTCAAAGAAACTATGGGGCAAAATAAAAATGGGAAAAGTATCCATCAAAGAGGTCCACAAAATAAAAAGAAGGATTTTCAAATGACGTACAAAGTGTATCAAGCAGTTGGTCCTAATTCCATACACACTTTCGTATCCACCCATCATTGCTCATCTTCCCAAGTTTGGAGAGTCAAAGATTCCAAGCTATCAACCAATCCATCTCATATCCCTAAATACACTCCATCCACGCCTCCACGTATGATATCTAATTCTCACATTGACTATGTATTGGCAATGACCTTTCATCATAAGGATTCTGAAGGCACTCTATCAAGCTATGTATGCACAGAGACAAAGTTAACTCCGGTATCGACAAAGCAAATCAAGAATCCCAAAAGCTACATTCAAGTGCATGTATCTTAGCAAAGCAACTTCTTCAGGCAGGATATCAATGGCACATTATGACAGAAGCATCTACATTGACACCACTAGGTGGGTCAGCATGAATCTTTCAGAAAAATACAAAAAATCAAAAAATATGAAAATAAAAAAAAATCAAAAAAAGGATTGAAAATAGTAAAGAGAAAAAAATCGTCCTCTAGTGAAAACCATTACGGTGGCACTGTGGGTAAGACCATGATGAAAACCTTAAAATAGGCGTCATGTGTAGAATCGAGCATCTACGTGTGCCAGTTCAGTTCAAAGCATTTCATCCCATCCATAATAAATACAACATTCCATCCATCTTATCCATAATAAATCCATTCATCCATGAACCATTTTTCCATCTGCATACATAGTCTGAGTCATCTTGATCTTGACAAAATTCGGTGCACACTTTACGCTTGCTTATGGTAAACATCTTGACATGGGTCATTTTCATTGATCCTATCCTATGCAACATTATCTTAGCCATGAAGCATTATCCAATGAAGCATTCCTTCGTTCAAACACCTTATCTTCTCACAAGATAATCCTTGGAATCTTTTGCATGCTTAACATATCCATCCGTCCATACACCTATCCGAGCATCCATCCATGGCATTCCATACATTGCTAGACACTAGGGGTAGATAATTACATCTTGCTTTGAGAATAAATCTTGATCTATATCCTCCAACTTATGCGGTGATCCGAACATTGGAAAATGTCAAATCAAGTTGGTCAAGCATTTGTGATCCAAAATTCCAAATAACTAGCCCATGGCATATTTTGACGAGAAGACATTCCTTATCAAGCTTCATCTTTCATCGAACATCAATCCAAATAATCACTATTAGTCACATCTAGTTTGCACGTTAATGTCGCATCAATCATTCAAACATCTTTTATTTCAAACCAAGCTTCATCAATCATGATCAATCAATCCAATCAAAAAATCCATCATCTTGGGATATCTATCCTAATCCTTGTGTTGCTTAACACTATCCTGGCATTGTTGTGTATCCTTGACAATGTTATCATCATCAATCTTGATCAATCAATCCTAGCATTGTTGTGTATCCTCAACAATGTTATCGTTATCAATCCTGATCAATCAATCCCTGCATTGTTGTGCATCCTCAACAATGTTATCGTCATCAATCCTAATCAATCAAATCCTGGCATTGTTTTGTATCCTCAACAATGTTATCATCATCATCAATCCATCGATTCGATCAATCAACCTTAGCTTGGTTTTTAGCAAAGTCCCAAACAGAGAACTGATATCGTCACACATCCATATCCAAATCATCAAAATCGTGCGAAAAATCCAAAAACATCCAAAACATCCAAAAATCCCAAAAACACTCATAAAAGTAGAAAATTTCAAAAACATGATATCCGAACTACGTCGTCTCTGAGCTTAAACGTAGGCAAGGCTAATCTTTGATTAGCCCCTGAGACATCAAAATCCAAAAACATTCAAAAAACATCAAACACAAAATCCAAAAACATTTGAAAAATAAAAAATCAAAACATTTGTAAAACAACCTCAAAACATTCCAAAAAAAGGTCAAAAACATCCAAATATTTGAAAAATCCATCCATCTCATTTCGCTTTCACCCGCAATAATCAATCATCCATAATAAACTGATCATCACCTTCATCCTTTGGCAACATAAACAAAAACAATCACAACAATCAACAAAAGCAAGCTTCAATCGCAAAATCAAAATTGAAACAACAGACCTTTAAATCAAAATCAAACTCTTGATCATTTTTAAACATGTCAGTCAACCTTATATCAGCAGCCTATCAATCAACTTATCAACCCATCATCATCCTATACAATGCATGTCTTAGGATATATTGTTCTGACAATGGGCATCATTTTGGATATCACTTTGGATTCTTATCCTATCAAAACAAATCCCTTTGGCTAGAGATATGAAAAACATTGACTTGTTTGCATACTTGATCTTTTCTTTTGATTTATCTTATTGCGCTCATTCCAAGGACCTCTCGATTTAGAAAGATAGGAATGGGGCAACGATCATTATCCTTTTGTCTGTTGTGCTTGTTGGAAGTTCTTGTAAAATAACTTGGTGAATACTTGCTTTGTTAGGTATGTCCTAGCAAGGTTTCCGTATGTCAAGTGTGAACAAGAATACTCCTATCTATTTGTCGAGTCAAAGTCCATCGCACTAGGTACAACGCCATCCTGGTTCTTTATGCCTTGATGCATCGTATCTATGTGTGTTATCAAACATAAGGTAAGTAGCTCTTTTAAAATCCTAATCCTTGATAAGCAAATCATCCATCTATCATCATCTATCATCATCATCATCTCTAATAAAGTCTCGTCGTATCATGGGCTTGTTGGATCTTCTTGTCATCATCTCATCTCCACACTAACATAACATTTCCAATGCATCCATCATGCATCCATCCTGCATCCACGAACCGTCAGCATACCACATTCATATCATACATAATAGGAAACACCAATCATTTCACATGCATTGCATTTGCATCATCATCATAATATAGATCTGTTAGTCTAAGCATCTGCATAAATCATGCATTTGCATAATCATAGCATATCACATCATCCATCTCATCCATCATCACATCATATCATCATTTAAGATGTTTAGGATAATATATATTTGTTATTCTAAGCATCTTAAAATCATCTCATTTGCATCATCGTCCATAACCATCCATTTTGAACCTCTTTATCGCGAGATTGACCCTCAAATTGAATCTTTTCGCTAGATCTCTCAAGGGGGCAATGTACTAGTGTACTTCTTTCCGCTGGGGCATCTGAAAAATTAGAAATTTTTTGAATTTTTATTGCAGCAAGTTTATTCTTTGAACCAACGCAGCAAGTACATTGCTTTAAAGAGGGGAAAAATGTAGAAATACAAAATTAGCATCATGCATTAGGTCCATTCATCAATTAATCAAGTTCACCTTCATCCATTCATCAGGTAATCTCATTAATTTCCATCTCCTAAGGTCATTAATTTAAAATTAAATAAACTTTATCATCAACCTTTTAATCAAATAAATCAAACATGCATTAAATCCCAAATGCATTTTCCATCCTTTTCTAATTTAAATAAATCAAATATTTAAGTCATAAAATTCAAAATCATCCTAATCATCATTAAGCTAATCTAATCCTAATTAGCCTAACCTAACCACCCATCACATCCTCTAGATAATCCCACTTGCACAAATAAATCAATTTATTGATTTATTAAATCCAACATTTTCCATCAACATGGCATCTTTGAGGAATATTCCCTCAAGTTTGAATTCAAAATCAAGTGGACACGTACATCCAACAAGTCATTTATGAGCTCTTACATGGCTCTTACATGTCCTTTGCACAAGTCAAACTCAGCATTTACTCACAAATTCAAATTCAAATTTCCCCCTCTTGAGCACATTCCCCAAATCTTGCACATCCTTCATCCATTCATAGCTTGACAAGTGGCATCATATCATTGGATGAATGTTAGTCCCACATTTCTCAAATTTGGGCATTCATCCATCTTAAAATCCTATAAATAAAGATCTCATATCCTCATTTCATCATCCACAAACATTGCAAAGTTATTATGCTAAAATATTTAGCCATTTCTATCCATCATTGAATTCTTAGCTAGGCTTTTTTCAGATTTGGCTTGGAATTCTCATCTTTCATCAAAGTGGATCAATATCATCTTCAACATATCAAGATTTCATCATAGGAATTGGGAAAGGGCCAATTTTCACATCAAATTGGCACCAATTCCCCCATGGGATCATGAGTTTGCATATTTAAATTAGGATTCAATCTAGTTTGTCATTTATATTGTGTTCTTCATTGTTTTCTTTCCTATTTTGAATTTATAAATGGATTTCATGGGGAATCCTTGTTTTGGCTTGCAATATCTAACTTGAGGTGTTTACTCTCTTTGTTTTGCAGGTACCAAGGTTGGGGTTCGCACAGTATGTTTGGTGCATGGTGTTACCGACCAAAATTTTGCGCTAAGGTTACTCACAACCTCTTTCAAAGGCAGAGTGCTAGATTGGTATCACACTTTGGGAGCCAACACTATTGGTACCGGGGATCAGCTCGAAGATCCTTTCTACGAGATATTTTAAAATAATGGAGATCGGTCTTCTCTATATCATCAGCTGGCTACCATAAAGTGGGCCCCTCAGGAGGCCATGACTGACTTTAATGCTTGATTTCACACGACTTGGCAAAGGATTCAACTTGCAATCCGCTAGCCTACAAATTTGGAATTTATGTTATATCTGAAGTCTCTCAACATCGACATTTCAGTGATGATCTAGTCCCTTGGTGGGAACACCTTGCCAGATGCATATAGTATTGTTGTTCAGGCGGAGAATAATTTGATCTATCTCAGAAAGTTACCACCTTCACCCACTATACCTATATTTTTAGAGTTTTTTATTCCCACCCAGGAGATAGCATCTACCGGTACGTCCGCTCCTCCCCAATCTATGTACGCATATCCGAGTGTGCCATAGAGTGCTGCTTCTACGTCTAATTCTTCAAAAGATGAGATGAGCAATGTCAAGGAGTTGTTGTGGAGCATCTCAAACAAAATAACTACCATCAAGTAGAACTAGTCCTCTAAAGCCAACTTATGAAAATTATTAAGGTAGAAAATCTTCCTACCAGCAAAATCAGTTTCAAGGAGGCTTGTGCACAAATCCATAAACTCAAACAAGTAATCAGATTGTGTCGATACCTACTCCATTGCAGAATGCTCACCCAAGCTCAAGTAGAGAGTTGATAGCAGGGAAAAATAATCTCGCTGATGACACAATCCCTAGTGCTTCCCCTACAAGGAAACAAATATGCCCCAAAATTGTTTGTGGGACAATCTACAACAAAGAGTGGTAGAACAACACAGTCATGGATGGAAGAAGAGGAAGACACAGCTCCAGACCACACACTCTTCTCATGGATGGAAGAAGAGGAAGCAGTGTTTGCAAATGAGGCCTCCACATCCAAGGCCTCACAAGTGCAGTCCAATTACAACACTCGCTCAAAGAGGAGGTTCACAGGCTAACCAGTTGTCTCGCAGCTCAAAAGTACCCTTGACCAAACTCCTAATACCTTCGCAATTGCACAACAATTTCAGCCGCGGAAGGAAATTGTTATTACGAGGGCTAAGGAACAAAAGCCTTTGAATCTGTTTCCATTCAATGTGGTGGAACAATTGAAGAAATCCTCTACTAATGTGTCTCTTTAGGATATCTTAGCTATTATGGAGCATAAGTCATTGTTGTAGAAGGCCCTACCTAAAGATACCAGCAAGGAGCCAACAGAGCAACCCTCCAAAGGGAAGACCATCAATTGTGCACCTCAAGCTAAAGTCCTCACAATTAATGCAAAGGAAGCCTCTACCAAAGTTAGAGGTAAGCTGAAATCGAAACCATTTTTCCTAACTCTTATTGTGGGTAAGAAATTGTTGCATAATTCTATGATTGACTCTGGTGCTAGTACCACAGTCATGCCCAAGAAGATAGTTGAAGCCTTAGGACTTAGCTATCAACCTTTAAAAAGAGGGGTTATGTAACTTGATGGGAACAAGGTTGAAACTATAGGTGTCATTAAGTACCTCCCCTTGACACTATTCTCCTTCCCTAGCATCATAGTTCCACAGGATACCATGATCATAGATGTGCCCTCAATGTTTGGTCTTTGATTATCCTGGGAATTCACTTCCAAGATAGTCATATATCTTTCCTTGGATTGTTCACACTTAATCCTCAGGACCAAGCATGGAGCTAAAATGAAGATAGTATCCAAACCTCTACATTTAGAACATATAGCAGATGAATCCATGATCAACTTTGAGTCTGCTCATACCTCTTTCACCAAGAAATGTATTGTACTAAGCTACTAGAGGATGAGAAAGTGACCAGAGACTGGACTAATCAGGAAGAGGTCCTCTTGAGTGAATATATAGACACTAATCCTTTTGAAAACTATCATGCCATCGGATTGGGAACCTATGTCATCTATGATGAAGATCAAGTGATGTCAAAGGTCATAAAGGAACCCAGGAGCGATCAAGTCTTAGAGCTATGGACATTACATTTTGATGGAGCAAGATGTAAATTTTGTGCAGGATTCAGGATATGTTTGATGTCCCCATCCAATGAAAAGACCCTTAGGTCTTTTCGCTTTCATTTTTCTTGTTTGAACAACGAAGTTGAATATGAGGGCCTAGTGCAAGGTATGAGTCTTGTAGAATGGCTGGGTGTTAAACAAATAATGGTGTTCAGAGACTTCGAGCTAGTTGTCAGTCAAGTCCAGGGGCTCTCTGCAACCAAGAATGTTCGCATGAGATCCTATAGACATAGAGTTTGGGACCTAATTGAAAGTTTTGAAGCATTCAATATCCAGACAATTCCCAGAGAGAAAAATGTAGATGCAGATCACATGGCAGCAATTGGCTCTCAATTTGACCTTGTTCCTAACCTAATTCATAACATACACTTTGTATGAGTGATCGTCTGACCAAAAATCCTAGATAATGATAAGAGTTAGAAAGTGTTTGAAAGTGATGAACACATCGCCTCATTCATCCAACAGTTAGGAGAGTTAGTTGAGCAACTCCAATAAAAAATTGTCGAGGCCTATGAAGGGAAAATTATTTAGTTAAGGTTCAACAAGCTTCCAAAAGGATTGGTCACTCTTGAAAACCTATTCGATTGTGATGATGCAAGGAATGACAAGAGGAAGTTTGTAGCGGACAAAAGTGACTATGCTAACATTCAGGTCATTGATGGAAGGAAGCTCAAGTTCGGAAAAGATGTCCTACAACACGATAAAGAAAGGTTCATTCAGTTTTGTGAGAAATATGGAGTAGTGGCCTAGTCATATGATAACCTCAAGGGATATGATCCTAAAATCATCCGGCATACTATAGAGCTGAAAGGAGTGAAACACGTTTGCTAGAAGTAAAAGCCAGTAAATCCAAAGATTGAAGCCTTGATGGTGCAAGAGTTGACAAAGCTAATTCAGTCCTAGATCATCTTCCCAATCAAGCACAACACATGGGTGTCCAACCTAGTTCCTGTCCAAAAAAAGAATGGATACATCCACTTATGTGTGGATTTCTGGGACCTGAACAGGGCATCCCTGAAGGACCACTACCCCTTACCCTCCATTGAGTCTATCTTGCAAATAATGGCTAGCTCGGAAATGTTCTCTATGTTGGATGACTTCTCCTGTTACAACCAGATCTAGGTAAAAGAGGAGGATTGACACAAAAATACGTTCACTACTAAGTGGGGAACGTTTTCCTATGCGAAAATTCCTTTTGGTCTCTCAAATGTGGGAGCTACCTTCCAGCAGGAAATGGATATTGCTTTCAAAGAATTTATCAACAAGATTATCTTAATCTACTTGGATGATCTCACTGTATTCTATAAGTCTAAAGATGATCATTTTGATCTTCTAGAAATGGTTTTTAAAATATGCTAGGAGTTCGGGGTATCCCTAAACCCAAAAAAATATGTTTTCAGAGTCCCACAAGGAAAATTTTGGGGCATGTGGTGTCCAAGGATGGAATTGCAGTTGACTTGGAGTGGGTGAAGGAAATCAGGGAGCTTCCCTTACCAGTCAACAAGAAGGGAGTTTAGTCCTTTCTGGGGAAGGTAAATTTTTTGAGCAAATTCATTTATGATTTTGTAGGAATAATTAGACCTATTACCTTGATGCTTAAGAAGGATCAATAATTCAAATGGTCAAAAGAGGCCAGAGAAGCCTTTGAGAAGGTTAAGGATTCTATTTCTTCAGCTCCTATACTAGTAAATCCATACCTATCAAAGTATTTCATAATGTATGTGTTCAGTAGTAAATCCAACATTGCTACTGTTTTGACCCAGAAGGATGATGAAGGAAAAGGAGAACATCCGATAGCATTCCACTCCTTGACCTTAAAGGATTATGAAACAAATTATAACTTCGTTGAAAGGCAAGCATTCACCTTTGTTAAGGGGCTCAAAAAAATTTGACACCTCATATCTTGCAAATAGGTGGTAGTATATGTCACGCATTCTATTGTGTGCAAATACATTATGGAGGGAGAAATCACAGAGAAAAGGGCCAACTAGATTACTAAGATCTTGGAATATGACATTGAGTTCAAGCCCACAAAGATCGTCTAAGGGAGAGGAATGTGTGAGTATTTTGTGCATGATAAAGAATTGCCAGCTAAAGAGGAACAACCCAAGCTTATTCTAATGAATGAATTTGAGTCTGAAGGCTGGTTGGTAGATCATATGAGATTCATGCAGATTGGGAAATATTCAACGGGCCTCCCTTCTCAGAAGAGAAGATTCTACAGATTGCAGAAAAGTGGATATGCGCTCATTGAAGGAGTCCTTTTCAAAAGGAACTTCAATGGTGTCCTCCTGTGGTGCATCATCATAGAGCAAGCAAAGAAAAATCTAGACATATTCCACAACGGTCCCATGGGTGGACACTTCTCTACAAAGACCACCACCATCAAAATTATGTGTGTCAGATATTTCTAGCCTACACTATTTAATAACTCACACTCTTTGGTTAAGGGATGTAAAGAATGCCAATTCTTCATAGGAAGAAGAAAAAACTCAACAATGCCCCTCAATCCGATAGTGGTTGATGAACCCTTTGCACAATGGGGCCTTGATTTTATCAAGATGATTAATCTCACCTCCAATGCTACAAACAAATGGATCCTCACAGCTACATATTACTTTACTAGATGGACTAAGGCCATGCCCCTGAAAAATGCGACAGAGGTAGAGATTGTGAACTTTCTCAAGGAACTGGTAACGATATTCAGCCCGCCAAAGACCATAATCTCCGACAATGCTAATGCTTTCCTGGGATCAAAGGTATGTCAATTTGTACTCAATCATGGCATATTCTTAAAAACATATTGAAACTACTACCCACAAGGAAATGGTCTAGCCGATTTGAATAATAAAAATTTAGTTTGACTCATTAAAATAATTGGGTTGGATCATCAAAATGAGTGGCATAAGAACCTCCGAGCAATGCTCTGGATAGACTGGATAACTCCTAAACAAGTCCTTAAGACTTCGTCGTACAAGCTGGTATACAGGAAGGAAGCACTATTGCCCATCTCCATGGAAATTCCCATGTTATAGTTTCTCAAGTCTCTAGAGGTTTAACATAATGGAGCCATGGAGGTCCGATTGGCTAAGTTGCTGGAGGTGCAGGAGAAAAGAGAAAAATCCCTGACAACCATGTCTAACCGCCAACAGGTGGTTAAAAGGTGGTTTGGCATGAAGACCTCCAACCCGGGTCTTAAATGTGGGGACTAGGTGCTAAAATTCAATGAAAGGGTCGCAAAGCTTGGACTACACAGAAAGCTTGATAGCCTATGGGAAGGCCCTTTTCACATTATTCAATGCAAGTATCATAACACATTTGAACTAGAAAACATGGAAAAAGAAGCATTGGGGATTCTAGTTAATGGAATCCACCTCAAATTATTTAATTAAGCTTCATTAATCATTTTGCTAGTGTAGATATGTAATTATGTAAATTTCCTTTATGTTTTTTTTTTTTCATTCGGTTGGTCTTTCAAATGGAACCTGTAATACAAGAAGCAAAAAATGGAATCCGTAATACAAGAAGTAGAAAATGGAACCCATAATACAACAAGTAGAGAATGGAACCCATAATGTAGAAGTAGAGAAAGCAAAAGAGATAGAAAATTGATTAAAATGTTGTATAATCATTATATAGTATTATATACTTTGGTATTACAATTTCAAAATGGCTCTCGGGCCATACTTTTCGAAGTATATATATACTATGTAGTTTTTGCAAGTATGAATTAAAAGAATTTCAAGGAATATATACAAAAAATAGAAAAAAGGGAGTCCATTCTTCAAGCAAGAGCATCAGCAACGTCAGCGGCATTTGGAACAACTTCATCAACAACCTCGGGAATAGCAGCAAGGTCATTAATGACAGTAGGAGCATCAACAACAACAATGGCAAGTGGTGGAGGATACACCAGGTTTCTAAAATCAGTGTACCACTCCACACCGTAGAACAACACCATGTTGTAGCAGCGCAACAGGAAGTAGCAGGCACAAGTAACCCTCTGGCGGTACTCTTCAAGCGTCAAAATGTGGAATCCACTCAGAAATGGCACCCACGACACCACTGCATCTTCTTCAATGTGTCTATGGAGGTCACTCATCATGGGAAGACCAAGGCCATACACCACATTTGTCACGACTTCTCCAAGGCCACCAAGGTAGCACTTCAGAAAGATTTCCAATGTGAGTCGTAGGATCATTGGCTTGGGTACCTGTATATCAAGCAAAGAAGCAATGAAATGGGAGAAAATATTAGTATTAACCCTATACTTATCGTCATATTCTATGCAATCCCTCCCCAGTATCTACTTCATTGCTATAATTTCCAAAGAATGTTTGTTCTTCATCATGTGTTTCAGACGCCTGTTAGAAATTTCACCTAAAAAGGTTGTCTGCGACTTATTGCTAGTGAGCCTAATTGGAGTATTCATTGTGCCTATCTCTACCCAATTACCAAATGCTAATTCTTCCCAATTACCAAGTGCAATTTCACTATTGTCTTTAGGTCTATTTATAGAAATAGCCAAGGTACATGTGTGCGATAAGCATGATGTTGGTCAAGTATTAACTTGAAAATGCCATCAAAAGCCAACTTGAAAGCCCCACCAAGAGAAAACTCAAGAATCCCACCCAGTTGTGGCTGTTGTGTATGAATTTTTGTGTGTGAAGTTAGGAAGGAGTAATTAATTAGCTAAATATGGTGGTAGTCCCAAGTGATTGTCCACACAGTCAAGTGCTAATGTGTCACGCTGTGGGCATTTTTATTTCTCCAAGGATGAACTCAATATTTGTGTACTCATTACACTTTTGGCCTAATCATTATTTTTAGGTAATTAATTGCAAAGCATGCGAAAGGTTTTGTATGCCTTCAATCACCGGCTCAATTTCCTAGGAAATGGCGCTGTAGAACATAATGACTAATTGTCATTATGAATTATTGTCTTTTCAAAGTGTAGACACCTAAAAATGACCTAGGCCTGCAAGCTTTATTTTTACCACTTTTGTCCTAGCATAATTATGACATTTAATTATGTCCTTGGTCCACATTCGACTATTGATTAAATAATTCATAATTATTTAATTAATTCATGTCATTTATTCTTCATGATTATTAAATAAATAAATTTTATTTATTTATTAAATACGTCATTAATTGTCTAAGTCTTCCTTAATTAAATAAATCTCTTAATTTATTTAATTTCCTTTTCTCATTTAATTTTTCCTCGATTATTAAATAAATGAATTACATTTATTTATTTAATATGTCACTAATCCTCTTAATTAAATAAATTGATTAATTTATTTAATTAATTAGTTTTATCTGCTAAATTAAATAATTAAATTTAATTATTTAATTACCAATTAATATTCTTCTCATTTTAAATAAATTAAATTATTTAAAATGTCATCTCAATCTGAACTGTCAGTCCATTTTGATAAATAATCTGAAAAAGATTATTTATTATCTCACAAAATCATTATTTTGAATTAATTTAATTCAAAATAGTAACTAATCTTCTAAAAATCAAGTAATCGGGCAGATTCTTGATTTTCTAAATCCAATCTTCAGTTCAAATCTTATCTTCTTGATTTTTCGAATCTCACAAATCAGGCAATCTTATCTTCTTGATTTTTTGAAAATATTTATTTCCTTAATTAATTTCTTCATTTATTCTCCACCATCGATTCGATTATCTGAGATATTATTTTGATCATTCGATTAAGGATTTTCCCTAACCCTAATTAGGGATTCTCAGATTTAATCTGGACCTCTCATTTTAGGTTCTCATCATCAATTAATCTTGTTCGTCCACTCAAAATGACATTTTCTATAAAATGGCATTTTCCTCTCACTTTTCGAGGACACATGCACAGATACATTACATTTTAAGCATTTGCATACTTAGATTTCATAGCAATTTCCATAGTCATTATATTTATTTGGTCAAATCTTGGCATTTGTTTAGGCATAGACATTGACAATTATAGTAATAGGCATAGGCATTTAGACATAGCATAAATCCTTCAAAGCTTGGTGTAGGGACTTAGGCATTTGCAGATTTGCTCGCACGATGAATCTGAGGGCAACATCATCCAGCAAGCGAGAAGGTATTACAAAAGTGAATCATGGAAGTCTCAGCGATCAGGTATAATCATTTTATATTTTACTTCCTTTGTGTTTTTTAAGATCTTTGGGTTTCATTGTCATTTATTATTTGTTGCTAACACTCCTAACCAAACCTAAAAGAAATCCCTTGATTACATTGGTGAATCCGACTCCATTTTTTTGGTTTTCCATACGTTTTTTTTTGTTTTCTATTGTTTTGCAGGTACAGGTACGGATCGACGCAACTATTTTTTAAAAAACATCGTGACGCATCCACTGACAGAAGAGCCTCAATCGCCCTGATAAGCTGCAACTGATATCTTGAATGACGCATATGATCAGTCATGCCACATTTGAAGTCCAGAAAGATGCATTTGCTCTATCGTGCCGCATTTGACTGGTAAAAACTTGCTTTCATTTTTGACATTCTAATTTTCAGATTTTAAGGTTTTTCTGGTTTCTGGTTTCTTTTCTGGTTTTCTGGTCTTCTGATTTCCTAGTTTTTCATTCCTGCATGTTGGCTAGCTTAGGGTTTTGTGTTACTAATATTCGTTTGTAGCGTGTGGCGGTTACTATTCGGGTGTCGAAGATCATTGCATAAAGGAAACTACTAATATTTTGTCTGCAGATTCGAATGTCGAAGACAAAATAAAACAAACATTGTGCTTGCTTTTTAGATTAGCAAGCATTTAACTTTGGTGCACATAAAAAGAATATTCATGTCTTCTTTACTTGATTGTGTTTGCAGAATGGTAGGTGAGTATGCTCTCACTTGGTGAAAACCTCATGATCAGAAAACCAGACCCATTCTTATCTGTTATTACCCTGACTTGGTATATCGGAGTATCCTCTCCCCTCGTGCTTTCGGGCGATCTTGGGTATAAGAGAAACGGTTACCAACTCTAGAAATTGGGCTTGCCGGGGGATTTCATCACCCCAATGCGACTCAAACTAGCAATGGAGCTAAAGCCAAGCTACCCCCGACCGGTATATAAATGTAAACCTTAAGGGAAAACCTAAGGTTGCTTGTGTGGATGTGTCATACGGACGGAGTTGTACTCCCTTAAACCCTGTTGAGCTTAACCTCTTCAGGCTGGAGTGCCACCTTAATGGTGATTAATCTTTTGCCCCATGTATGGCCACTTGAACGGGGGTCCCTAACTAAAAACTCTTGTATAGAAAGCCAAAATCCTTCTATTTGCTAGCGCAGCACCGGTCGGTGTGAAGGCATCCACACTTTCGTAGTTTGTGGTAGAGGTGATCAACTCGCCATGGGAGTTTCATGGGGGTTGGAAGCTTGGTTGGCCTGAGAAGAGAGTGCACGTTAAGGGGGATCCCGTGCAACCAAGCTTCTGAATTCACATGCTACAGATATGTGGTTGGGGAAACCCGCGTGGAATCTAGCAAATATTGTCACGGCCTAACCTAGGATTGTGCTTATCTGATCTGTGTTTGGTTACATTCAAAATGTTGTGTTTGTCAAGTGTCTTCTGGTTCTATCACAGTTCGAAACAAAACATTCTCCAAACAAATCAAAATTTCCATCAAAACGACAAGAAAATCATTTTGAAATTAAATTGAGTCGCATCTGTCAAACCGCAACTGATTTTCAGCAACGCAACTGCTCTGTTAAACCACATCTAACACTTAGAACGCTGCATCTATAGGCGTCGTGACACATTTGAACACTGAAAAGCCACATATGCTAAATCAAGTCGCATCTGACAGTCCAAAAGCCGCAATCGAAAAAATGAACCGCATTTGCTAAACTGTGATGCATTTGCAGCTTCAAACAATGCATTTGCCTGTCAAAATTTAAAACTTCACATTCAACACCTGAGGTCTTCAAATTGTCAACCATTGTTCAACCATTGTTTCTAGGGAGATTCTGTTAGAAACCAAACTTGAAATTGCTCAAAGTCTTGACCATTAGTTTGCATTCGTTACCATAGGTTTCATACTTCATTCTTTTTTGTTGCATACATTTGGCATTAGATTATCCTGAGGTTCACATTTTGCATACTTAGGATTAGGAAAATCTTAAGCACACTTTGCAAAATCATTGTTTTCGAAATTAGGCCCTCTTGGACTAAGTTATCAAACCCCCTTTTTAGTCATTGTCCTCTTTTGTGAGATTTTTCCAACTCAAAATTCTAGTTAGGAAAACTCACTAGTCATTTAGACCTTGTCACCTTGTCATTTTCAACAAAGTCCTTTAGCAATCAAAATCGAAAACAAAGTTCGAGCTTAGAAGTGCTTAGATAACCTTTTCTTACATTGCTACACATTGCATATCCTATTCACAAAAATCCAAAAACATTAGTCATTCTAGTCGTCATTTTGAACTTAGACTTCACGTAGTGTCATACTTGCATTTAGTTGTCATTCCCATTTGAGCAATCTCATTTATGGTTGAAACTAGACTTCAAAAATAAAAGAGACAAATGGAAAAATTTCGACAAGACCCCACGTTTACTGTCAACAATCCTCCACATGACCCAAACTAGACCTTTTACGATCCATTTTCCAATTTAGACAATCAACCTCCAATGACAACGCAATCCTCATCAAATAGTCCATTCGAACCATTCTTGCAAAAAGATGAAAATGGCCAACTACTTGAGGAAAACTTAGAGGCATTGGCACAAGACCCAGAGGCCTGTCAACTCTTTGAAACAATGGTCTGTCATGACAGAGACAAATTCTTAGCTATGCTCTTGAGTGAAGGAGCTAAGTTACCACAAGGATTTGACGTTAACACGCTAAATTTGACACCTCCTGACCCTAATGCCAACAACGCACATAACATGTCACATAGTGGTCAACTTCCAAATACTACGAGCAATACTTCCTTTGGGACCACAACAACAGTGCATACCACTCCCAACGCCCCAAACACCCCCAACATCCCCAACACCACAAATATCACGACAGTCAATGCCACGACAGTAAATGCCACGGGGGCATCATCAAGTCACAACAATCCCCCCTTGACAGCTCCATCTACTACCATGAACACAGCTTCGTCATATCCGTCCAGTGGTATTTCACAAAATCCTTCGGGAGGAGGCACAAGACGTGTATTTATCCAAGGACAACAACAAAATGTTAACACGACAACACAGTCAAATGTCATTTCCTCCCAAGGTACAAACACAAACGTTCCCCTGGTACAAAATCAACAATTTACACAAGGTGGCCAAATAACACAACCCATGACATCATTAACACACCATAACATCCATGGTCATAACATCCCCCAAATAACGACACACATGGCTGGGGGACACATCCCAACCTACTCATCTAACATTCATACACACCAACATGCACCCAATCATAACTTCCAATACCAACAACATGTCAATCCGCACACGCCATACATACCACAACAATCCATACCGCCATAATACACCAATATTCATGCACAACAAATAGGAACACATGGTGTACCAAGTAATCTAACGTACGGAAACATAAACGACCCTGCGGTGGACGCCCTCAAAACAAGAATGAGGGATGTAGAGAAAACTATCGAAAACATGTACATTTCAGGCAAGAAATCAGAAATATCATATGACCTGAATGTATACCCATTTGACACGAGCTTATACATTCCTCCATTTCCGCCAGGATATGTGTCACCCAACTTCACAAAATATAGAGGCAAGACAAATCCCATTGAGCATGTTCGCAAATTTGCAACCAATTGTATGGACATCGCCTATGAACAAACATACTTGATGAGACTTTTTTCTAAAAGTCTCGCGGGTCAATCCATTGAATGGTTTTCAACTCAAAAGGATATCCAGACATGGGATGATCTTTAACAAAAATTCATAAGAAATTATGCATACAACATCGACATGGATACCTCTATCACTAGCTTGTGCAATCTCACGCAAGAGGATGCTGGTGAGACATTTATCCCATTATTTCAAAAATGGAGAAGCCTCGCTAGTCAATGTCACATTGACATCCCCGAAAGGGAAAAAGTTGACATGTTTGTCCAAACACTTCTAGGGCCCCTAAAATTTGCATTGCAAATACATTGTTGCACAAACTTCACAGAATTAGTTGAAAAAGGGGTCCAGATTGAGAAAGCCCTTATCGCAAAGGGAGAACTGAGATATGGATCCAAAAACACAAATGTCAATCCACCCACCGACAAAAACAAATATTGGGTTAAAAATAAGCATGTTACAAACAACGGTGTTGTCGACGCCAAGACTGCAAACACTGTAGGTCTTGTATTGGCCCTGAAAGGGGTTCAACAACAAAATAGACCAACAATGACATTGACACCTCCTCCCAATACTTCTTCAAACAACCAAAGTGATCAAAATAATCAGGGACAATACCGTCAGATGAGACAATTTCCTAAGGGTCGCACATATACCCATTTGGGTGAACCCATTGAAGAAGTCCTTAGGAAATGCATCTAGCATGGGGTCATCATACTTCCGGAACCAAAACCATATGACCCAGGACAATTCAAACTAGCATGGTGGAATGACAATGCACTTTGCGAATACCATCGAGCAAAAGGGCATACAACCTCTAACTGTCGACAATTGAAAAACATAATACAAGATCTTATCGAAAGTTACACCATCGAAGTAGGTGGATCACAATTCGCCTCCAATTCAGATCATACTATCCACAAGAATCCATTGCAGGACCATGGTTCTCATAATGCTTCCACTTCAAGTCCACAGAATCAGGCTAACTTCGCCCAAGTCAAGTGTGACTATTCTGGTGGACCTATTATAAACAATGTCTGAACTGATAATGAATACATCAATACCATTACGGTTAGAAGAGCACCCCAATGTAATGCTACTACTCGCAGTGGCAAGGTCACTATAGCTGGTCCACCTCCCACTAGACAAGCCAAAATCACCATACCGGGCCTGTCTACTAAACAGACACAACCTGGCCCATCTGCTAAACAGCCAGAACCTGTACCGACCACAAAGCAATGGAAACCCAAAGGTCAGTTCAACCTCATCAACTAGCTAGGAAAGACTCCCGCACAAATCTCTATACTCGAGCTGCTTCGTATCTCTCCCACGCACAAAGATATCCTAGATAAAACCCTACTAGAGTCGTCGGTCCCCAAGGACATTGATGTCAATCAATTTGAAACCATGGTGGGATATCTCACTATGCCTCACTATGTCACCTTCTCGGATCAAGATTACTCATCACCTAAAACCAACCACAATGATGCATTGCACATAGAAAATTTTGTCCACAAGCACAAAGTTAGACGGGTTTTAGTAGATGGTGGAGCAGGATTGAATATATGATCTCTCAAACTGGTTAAGGCTCTAGGGTTCTCTGATGCGTGTGTAGACCCAATGAAAAGTATAGTGATCAAAGCATACGATGACGAGGAACGCTCTTCACGTGGCATTATCTCTCTCCCAATCAGAGTGGGACCGGTCATCATGGACACGACTTGCCAGGTCTTGGTTTTGGAACTACCGTATAACATATTGCTAGGCCATCCATGGATTCACGCCTTAAAAGCCATCTCGTCCACATACCACTAATGCCTCAAGTTTCCATTTGACGACATAGAAGTAACCATATACAGAGACCCTGACCCTTTCCAATATTGTAAAAACTTAAGGGGTATCTCCGAAAACTGAGTACCTATTAACTGAGAAGCACCTTGCTCCTCGTCATCCAAGTATATCGACCCTTCCACACTCACGTCATCTTCCACATCCGCTCCATCCACGTCTTCTACCATACCACCACCTTCCACCAGCCATAAGACTAAATCAACTGTCAAAATCCAGGACCTCGGCTATAGAGAGTTCAAACTAAATATAGCATATAGCATAACAACAATACCCACGTCTCCAAAGATATATGGTCGGCCATGTTTTAGAATGGAACCTCAAGAAACCTTCAAAGTTCCACCGAATACAATTTTTATCAAGTGGGGAGACATGAGTAAGGAAGACCTTACTAACATTATAGGATGGATCTATAAGGATACTGTCACACTACCCCCATTACCAGTTCAAAGATATGGCAAAGGTTATGACAAAATGAAGGCCAAAGGCTACGACGGTACTAGTGGCCTAGGAAAAAATAAAACTGGTCGAAGGGAACCCATAAAATTTTTTCAAATCCTGAAGTATCTTGGATTAGGGTTTGGATCACCCGACAATGACGATCGACGTAGCTCTGGACTTTCAAATGAGCGAGTACATGCTTCGGATAGTGTCGAGACTACTAGGGAAACCCTCACCGAAACGGACTCCCATGAGTGGGAATTTGGCTCAGAATGATCCCTAAGTGACTATTGTCTTGATGATTTGTTTGTCGAACCAGGGGAACTGACCTCTGAACAACGGTTTTGGAAAACATTCAAAATTGTACAGGCACCAAATAGTCAAAGTCCTACTACCACCTCCCATGCCGTACAACACCCATCATCTGAACCCCATCAGTCCAATCCATCCGAGGTATTAGAGGACATTGACAACCAGGGCTCTAAAACCTTCACTCCCTATTTTGACAACGAATATGACACTAGTGAAGGAGAATATTGGATAGAGTATGATGTCGAGTTGGATGATGATAATCTTATATACAACATCATGGAGTCTATCTACATGCTGTCCGCATCCTCACCACAATTTACCAGCATTGACGATGGCATTTCCTTAGTTTACCCTGAGCTAGTTGATTGGAACCAACAAGGACCGCCAGTTCTGGACACATTTCAGAATGATGAGGCAATTGCCGAATTCATGGGATTACGAGAAGGCATACCCAATGGGGACCACAAATCAGGATTTTCCATTGATTTAGACTGCACGGAATACTTCAGCGAGACTGCTCCATCCTCTAGTCGCAAAAGTAAAAGTAAAAATAAAGTAAAAAAATGAAACGTCTCTAGTTGAAAACCGAAAGGCACCTCTTGACGATAAAATAGTAAAAATAAAGGACGTATCTGCGGGTGAAAACCTCTCTGAGGCACCCAAAGATGGAGGACTAGACTTTCTCCCCATGCAACAGGAGAAATCGGCTATGCTTATTGAGGACACAATAGAGGATAACATTTCAACTATAGAAGACCCCAAGATGGTCCTATTTGCTGCATCATTGACTGACGAAGAGAAACCAGAATTTCATAAATTCTTTGCAGAATGAAAAATCAATTTCGCGTGGTCCTATGCTGACATGCCAGGATTGGACCCAGAACTGGTTCTGCATCATCTGTCACTATTACCTAATGCTAAACCAGTCAAGCAGAAGTTGCACAAAATGCATCCCCAAGTTTCCCTATTGGTCAAGGCCGAGTTAAATAAATTGTTAGATGTTAGATTCATAAGGTCTATTGACTACGCTAAATGGATTTCTAATCTGGTCCTAGTCACAAATCCAAATGGGTTGATCCGTGTATGTACAGACTTCTGAAACCTAAATAAAGCATGTCCAAAGGATGACTTTCCCTTGCCAAACATTGACATCATAGTGGACCTTATAGCAGGATATGAGATGCTATCCCTCATGGATGGTTTCTCCAGCTATAATCAAATCCGCATTGCTCCTGAGGATCAACACAAAATGGCATTTACTTGCCCATGGGGTACATACTGTTGGAACGTCATACCCTTTGGTCTCAAAAATGCAGGTGCCACATATCAAAGGGCTATGACCACGATCTTCCATGACATGATGCACAAAATAATGGAGGATTATGTAGATGACCTCTTGGCCAAATCAGCAACAAGGAAAGATCATTTGAAGGTACTCGACACAATTTTTAAGAGACTTGAAGAATACAAAGTTTGATTAAACCCTAAGAAGTATGTTTTTGGGGTCACATCAGGTAAACTCTTGGGGTACATAGTTTCCCGAAGAGGCATAGAGGTCGATCCGGCAAAGGTCAAAGCAATCATAGACATGCCTCCGCCCAGAGGAATCAGTGAACTCAGAACTCTGTTAGGCAGAGTACAATCTATCCGACGTTTCATAGCCCAATTGGCAGATAAGTGTCATCCGTTTCAGTATCTGTTGCGCAAGGGTATCCCCTTTGTATGGACAGATAAATGTCAAGAGGCCTTTCAGAAAATCAAAGATTACCTGCTGTCAACACCAGTCCTCATGCCTCCTATTCATGGAAAGCCATTAATTCTATACATCTCGACTACTAGTTCAGCACTGGGGGCATTGTTGGCACAAAATGATCATGAAGGAAAAGAAAGAGCAATCTATTACATCAGTCGCACACTGATAGGGTATGAGTTGAACTACACATACATTGAACATGCATGTCTCTTTGCATCCCAAAAACTACGACACTATATGCTCAGTCACCAGACACAGCTGGTCGCCAAGATTGATCCACTGAAATATCTCTTAAGTCGGGCGGCATTAACAGGTCGGTTGGAAAAATGGGTCATGATACTAAGCGAGTATGACATACAATATGTCGAGCGTAAGGCAATAAAAGGGGTAATAGCAGATCAACTGGCAGATGCACCAATCCAAGTCACTCATCCACTAGTAACTGATTTTCCTGATGAGTCCATTTTTCATGCGGAATCGGTGGCACCATGGAAGCTATATTTTGATGGGTCTCATACTGGTCATGGCTCAGGCAGAATCTTGTTTATCACACCACGGTGGATTCAATTCCTAAGTCATTAAGGATCGCTTTCCCTTGTACAAATAACATTCGAATATGAAGCACTAGTCACAGGTCTCAAGTTGGCAATCAAATGGAAAATTCAAACGTTGCTTGTATTCGGGATTCCCAACGTGATCAACCAAGTGAATGATGACTATGAAACAAAGGATGAGAAGTTGCTTCCCTACAAGAGGATGGTGGACAGTTTCCTAACATACTTCCAATTGATTTCTTTTGAACAAATCCCCAGGGCACAGAATAAGGCAGCTGATGCAATGGCTACTATTAGTTCTCTCTTGGACATCCCTAAAAATGTGTCACAATTTGAGTTCTTAGTAGAACAGCTCTTAATACCAGCGTATGATATCCCAGAATCAGAAATGGTTTGCAAACTTGTTGGTCCCAACTCTCCCTGGTATCAGGACATTTACGACTACCTAAAGTCTCAAACCCTTCCACTGAACCTGTCCAATAACCAAAGGAAGTCCTTCATTAGGAAATCTACAAGGTATGCCATTGTCAGTGACACCCTTTACCACCGTAGTTTCGACGATACCCTCCTTAGATGTCTTCACACCGACGAAGCATGTATGACCTTACGAGAAATGCACGACGGTATATGCGAATCTCATTCGAGTGGTCCTACTCTGGCTAAGAAAGTAACGAGACTCGGGTATTATTGGCCGACAATGGAAAAAGATGCAATTGAATATGTCAGGACTTGTCACAAATGTCAAATTCACAGTGATTTGGTCCATGCTCCAGCACAAGAACTTCGGCCGATCACTTCTCCTTGGCCCTTTGCTCAATGGGGACTCAATCACATGGGTAAGATTCATCCAACCTCATCCAACGACCACAAATTCATTATTATCGCCACTGAGCATTTCACAAAGTGGATTGAAGCCATCCCATTGACATATATTACCGGCAAACAAATATCAAAGTTCATCCTTAACTACATCATTTGTCGGTATGGCCTTCCACAATCCATCATCACTGACAATGGACGTCCGTTTAAAAACCAAGACGTACGTGAGTTATGTGAGCAATTCCATATCCAACAACACTTTTCATCTTCATACTACCCACAAGGAAATGGCCAAGCTGAGGCGTCCAATAAAACCATTGTCAAAATTCTCAAAAAGACTGTCAATGACGTTGGCTGTGACTGGCACATACAACTCAACCCTGCTCTGTGGGCTTACTGAACTAGCATTTGTACGCCTACAGGGGCCACCCCATTTGCCCTAGTATTTGGCGCTGAGGCCATCTTACCCATTGAGGTCGAAATTCATTTGCTACGAGTCTCCCTGAAGGGTCTAACTAATGAAGAGGAGTACCGACAATCACACTTGCACGAGCTAGAAATGCTGGAAGAAAGAAGACAAAATTCACTGAACCATCTCCAAGAATATCAGAACCGTCTTTGTCGTAGCTACAATAAAAAGGTTATGGTCAGAAAGTTTGACATTGGCGACCTAGTTCTCATGCAGAACCCCAATAACCAAGCAGACAGAGAAAAGCCAGGAAAATTTGAACCAAACTGACTGGGTCCATACATTATCATATCTTCTTTTGGTTCTGGAGCTTATCAACTGACAACTCCAGATGGAGAAAAATTGACTGAGCCCATCAACAGTTTACATCTTTGAAGGTTCTACACATAGCATCAGAGGATGGAGCTGCAAACCATAAAATACAAAAAAAAATTAAAAAATTAAAAAATCGTCACCCTGATGAAAACTTGGCAAATAGGCGTCTTGGTGACACCAAAAAAATCAAAAAGTCAAGAAAATAGTAAAGAGAAAAATGATTCGTTCAATAGTGAAAACCTGGCAAACAGGCGCCATGCGTAATCAATCATTGCTCTGCCATCTACTATCACTTTGTCTAACTTGGCCTAGGATGAAAGGTATTTTGGCCATTATTCCACAAATCACCACCACATCCTACCCTACTTGTCATAGTAGATAAATGATTGACATCAAGTCTTGACGATCGTCCATCTAGTAAACTAGCAGCATCCCGTCCATATTCCCTGCAAATGGCTAAGTCCTTGACCTGACTAGGGGCAAAACGTTTATCATGAAACTGTAGTGGATGTCGCACATGATCTTGGCAATTGGAAAAAAGTCCTGAAAAAAGACAAAAACATCGCAAAAATTCCTAAAAACAAAGACCCAAAAACATCGCAAAAAGTCCTCAAAAATGACCAAAAAACATCGCAAAAAGTCCTGAAAATAAAGACCAAAAAAACATCGCAAAAAGTCCTAAAAAAAAGACCAAAAAACATCGCAAAATGTCCTGAACAAAGACCAAAAAACATTGCAAAAAGTCCTGAAAACAAAGACCAAAAAACATCGCAAAATGTCCTAAACAAAGACCAAAAAACATCACAAAATGTCCTAAAAAAAGACCTAAAAATCATAAAACGTCCTGAAGAAAACCACAAACAAAAACATCAGATTGCTCGAAAAGCGCAAACACATTATCATCTCTTGTCAAAGTCAGTCATATCAATCAGTCTTTGTCATTTGTCCGAACTACATTGTCTCTGCGCATTTGATACGTAGGCAAGACTCACATTTGAGTCCCCTAGACATTAGGTCGGTCCATTTAGATTTGTCAAAAGAAAATCATGATTCAAACTTCTGTCTTGTGGACAAAGTCATTGGTCGTGTCGAACTACGAGGTCTCTGAGTGTATGACGTAGGCAAGGCCATCTGTCAATGAGCCCCCGAGGCCACATTAGGTCAGTCCATTAGGGTTCATGACATCACACTGGCACACACGACAAAAGTCTTCAAGGAAACACAATTTTTTTTCCCAAACGAACGAAACTCATCAAGCAAATCATGACAAACAGTTATTTCAATATGACAATTTCATTGACATGACAATCATATCATCATAACAATATTGACATATAGTCAAACACAAGTCAAACTCGGGCAAAGCAAGTCAAATCATCATAACCTATCAAACTGTCAAACTTTAGGTTAATCTTCAGATGAGTCCTTCTGAACGATAACCTCTGTCATTTATGCCTTAGGATGTGTCTTTCCTAGGCATCGACATTGTCATTCGACATTTTGAGTGATCCTCTTGACATCTAAAGATCACTCTTCGTGACATCAATATTCTTCAGATGTGTCCTGAAGAATAAACTCTGTCATTTATGCCTTAGGATGTGTCCTTCCTAGGCATCGTCATCATTTAGAGGGACCCCTTACGACTATCAAGGATCAAATCCTCTCGTCATCAGCATTATTCAGGATGTGTCCTTCCTGAATTCACCAATTCTCGACATTTTCCAAGGTCATCAAAACTTTAAACATTTCGACATCTCGACATTATCAAACATGGCATCTTGGCCTCAGAACAATGGATATCCAGACACACTTGGCAAACACTTGACAATTGTCTTTTAGTTTTTATCATGATATTAGTTTTTCAGCGAGATCCCACTAAGCAGAATTTAGAGAATCAACGACGTATCATTTCAATTGACACGCATGACTACTAGTTTCTCAACGAGGTCCTAATTTTGGGATTTAGAAAAACAACGACATATCGTGGTAAGGACTCTATTTTTTAATTTTTTAATTTTTTGTATTTTGACAATCATGCTACTAGTTTCCCAAGGATGTCCTGGAAACAAGATTTAGAGAAGCAGCGACGTTTCATGATTTGTCCTTGTCTTTTTTTTTTTTTTTCTGCATGTGGTTGATTATGGCACAAAGACTGGGGCAAGCACGCTCCTAGTATGAGTCATGATCATCCTTGTCTGTGACTATCTGTCTTACATGATGGTACGACCTTGCACACCTTGATTTATGTCATATCATTGTGTTTCTTGGCCATTACGATAGTCTGCCCAATGATGATTAAGAACAATAAATACTAATGTCCTATGGTAAAGTTTTCAAGGATTTGGTCTAGGAATTAACATGCATTTTCATTAGTCTGGTCATCTTCTCTTCTTTGATCTGGTCATCTTCTCTCATCAAGTTTTGTCGTCTTCTCTCGTCCATCTCACGATGATATCCCGTGACATCCAAAAACATAAGTGCATACATGATCATATAAACACTGCATTAGGTCCATACATACAACATCCACAACATCAAATCATATACATAATCACAAACATTGCATTAAAATAATTATCAACATTGCATCTTTTACTAAAATACATTATGCACAGCATTATCATCATCATCCCATATAAATAAGCATTGCATTATCATGGCATCAATATCACAACATAAGCATCATAGGACATACATGGCATCATAAACTAACATCATACATAATACATATCATAAAGCATTAAAACAAAAGAACATCACATAACACATGTAGGTCGCATCAAAACTGCATCATCATATAGTATCATCTCAAAAATGTACAATGTCACAGGATAAAGTCATGGGATATCCCAAAAATGGAGCTTGCAGGCTCAAATAATATGCATAGTGTGTCATAATAACAAAATTCCCCTTGGGTAGACTCTCATCATCCCCTCATGGTGAAGAATGTGGCGGCGGAAACTCTATCACTGGTACTGAAAAATAGGACCTGTCGCAACCTCTGCATGTGCCACTGATGGAGCTGCAAAGGACAGTGTCATCTCAACTATAAAGGACATCTATGATGTCATTGCTGCTTGAGCAGTAGATGGATCACCAACTGGTGGCTGTACCTATGTTGATCTTTGTACTGAACCAGTCGACCTAGGACTAGGAGTATGCCAGCGCGAATGATGTGACTTATGCCCTAAAGTGTGCCCTAACAAGGTAGACCCTCCGACACTGGTATGACTCTTGCTACTAGTAGCACTGCTTGATCTACGGCCACTGCCTGTCCTCGCCTGTGACCATGACAAAGTCGGATCTCTGGTGGCACTGCCTGCTCGTACAAAGTCCTGTATTGCCCCAGTCTCGTGCTCACCCTGGCCAACTCCCGGGCCATATCCCCCATGGGTCCTGAACATATCCCCCATGGGTCCTGAACATAAAGCTGCGAACTCTGTACACCACTGGGCCGCATCCTACTGGCAGATCACTGCTTGATCTTGCTCTACCCG
>VDFB02004800.1:11185151-11199072 GCA_007258455.2 Sequoia sempervirens | reverse complement strand
CGTTGCAACAAGTACATCTCAATAATCAAGGACGTCTGCACTGTCCAGCCAATCAGGTACCTGAATTGCCTACACAGACTCAAGTGCTCATCCTCGTCATCCCACTAACCATAATCTCGTGCTCATCCTCGTCATCCCACTAACCATAATCTCGGTACGGCCTCCAGATAAAGGATATCATCGTGTCGATACAGTACCGCCACAACCTTGTCTCACCCATATGGGTCTGCTATAATGCACCTGCATAATAGTATGCATAAGGCATACCATTGGCCAACTGCGGTCTCTCAATGGGAGGTCAAAATATCACAATGTGCTCCCAAGCCTAGATCATCATCAGGGTCGTCCAGCAGGAGATGCTCTCTCCTCTCCTATACATAACATCATGTAGCTGGTGATAAAGTGTCCCCAGTAAACAAGGACCCCAAGCATAAACAGTCCTGTCTCGCCTCATGCCCACTAGGACGTCTCCCCAGCTAATAGGGAACCCGTGTCCCCGCCGGTCGGGAACCAAAATACCTGTGATCATAGTCGCCAAGAATGCATCGAAGCGCCCGTAGTGCTTCGCCATGAACTCCCATCGGATCTCATAGCCCTGAATCCCCAGTCCTGCACCCTGATCTCGATAGTAGGCACGAAAAGTCTGGTCACCATGCCGAGGGTCGTAGACGATCCGCTCCCTGTGAATCAACACTCACAAAATATGGTAGACATCCTCTAAGGTGATGGTAGCCTCACCCGTCGGCAGGTGGAAGGAGCAAGTCTCTGAGTGCCACCGCTCACACAACGCCGTCAGCAGACCCCTGTTCACCCGAATGGTGGGCATGAATGCAGCATAGAATAAACCCAATCGCATCAATCACCTCCGCTCTCGCGGGCCCAACTGATCAGCGAACCGAAAGGTGGTCGGTCTGCTCTCTCTCATATAGATAGGGGCAAGCTACCTCTGTAAAAAGATGAACAATGCATCAGTACTTTTTGGACAACTGTCAGCATCATGAAAAGCATCTAAGGATACACAAACATAGAAATCAAATGTGGTCAAGGTAAATTGCAAATGTGTCGCATTCAGGCAATTGCATCGCAAAACATCAATTGCGTCGTAATGTACATCAAATGCGTTCCAAAACAACAAATGCTTCGCATGTTCACGCTTGCATCGCGGACTTTGACGAATGCATCACATTAAGGCAGTTACGTTGCAAAAACATAATTGCGGCATTGAAAATAGCGAGTGCATTGCAATATGACAATTGCGGCGTTCCAACAGTCAGTTGTGACAGGATAAGTCAAATGCGTCGCATATATTGTCAAATGCGGCGCGACCGGCTGCTCTACCCTAATTTTTTTGGCACTTGTGTCGCGACGCATCAAATGCGTTGAACGCACAGACAATTGCAGCTTACGCGAACGCAGTTGCGTCGCGGCGCAAACATTTTTGGTCCTAGAAACTTAAATTTGGCATGCAAAATGATAAAATGACAAAGTGAGTTAAAGGTACATACCGCTGGCTTTGAGCCCTCTGGCCGCCTGAAGGTCCTCACAATCTCCCTATAGTTCTCTGACACTAGAATCACCATCCTCGCTGCTGCGCCTTTCGCTCTGAACTCTCGAATTTCGTAAGGTAAATAGTGAATATGAATTGACTTTTACCCCTCGGTTAACCTATTTATAAGGTCAAAATGACATTTTTCAAACAAGGTCAATACTGGAGGCTCATTTGACCACCTTTGACTTCCTCGTTAGTTGCGTTAAACATGTCAGAATCTGAAACCGACTGTGCCATTGTTTTTCTGGGCATCAAATGGATTTATCGGGACCCTTTGCAAATTTTTCTCGTCGTACGTAATCAAAATTCTGAAAAATTTCTCGAGGGGGCATTGATACTCCATACCTCTACTAGGGCATGGCTTTGACTTATTTTCTTTGTCACAATGTGACATGCTACATTATGGCAAAGAGGGGAAAAATGTAGACACATAAAAATGACCTAGACCTGCAAGCTCTATTTTTACCACTTTCATCCTAGCATAATTATGACATTTACATGTCCTTGGTCCACATTCGACTATTTAGATTAAATACTCCATAATTATTTTAATTAATTCATGTCATTTATTCTTCATGATTATTAAATGAATAAAATTGTAATTTATTTATTAAATACATCATTAATTGTCTGTCTTCCTTAATTAAATAAATCTCTTAATTTATTTAATTTCCTTCGTGATTTATCGTTTCCTCGACATAAATAAAATTACTTTATTTATTTACCATCCTCTTTAATTAAATAAATTGATTAATTTATTTAATTAATTAGTCTTATCTCGCTAAATAATTAAATTTTAATTATTTAATTACCACTATTCTTCTCATTTTAAATAAATTAAATTATTTTAAAATGTCATCTCAATCAACTATCTATTTTGATAAATAAAAGATTATTTATTATTCTCATTAAAATCATTATTTTGAATTATGCATTCAAAAATAGTAACTAATTCTCTAAAAAATCAAGTAATCGAAAGTTAGTATTCTTTGATTTTCTAAATCGCACTTTCGCTCAAATCTTTATTCTCTCTTTGATTTTTCAAAATCTTTATTTCTTAATTCACTTTTCTCTATTTATTCTCCTCCTCGCCGCATCCGGACATTCCGAGATATTATTCGAATCGCTCGATTAAGGATTTTTTCCCTAACCCTACTACCTCCTCGATGAACTGACTCATTTCATCATCAATTAATCTCGTCCGTCCACTCAAAATGACATTTTCTATAAAATTGCATTTTCCTCTCACTTTTCGAGGACACAAACACAGACACATTACATTTTAAGCATTTGCATACTTAGATTTCATAGCAATTTCCATAGTCATTATATTTATTTGGTCAAATCTTGGCATTTGTTTAGGCATAAACATTGACAATTATAGTAATAGGCATAGGCATTTAGACATAGCATAAATCCTTCAAAGCTTGGTGTAGGACTTAGGCATTTGCAGATTTGCTCGCACGACGAATCTGAGGGAAACATCATCCAGCAAGCAAGAAGGTATTACAAAAGTGAATCATGGAAGTCTCAGTGATCAGGTATAATCATTTTGTATTTTACTTCCTTTGTGTTTTGTAAGAGCTTTGGGTTTCATTGTCATTTATTGTTTGTTGCTAACACTCCTAACCAAACCTAAAAGAAATCCCTTGATTACACAAAGGGCAAGGAATTCATTTCGCATGAACAAGAGAGTTGGTGGTACATGCCGAATTTATTGCAAGAAGGAAACCGTTGTCTACAACTCCAATTCAAGAAAAGGCTAAGTATTGCATGAGAAAGCACGACATTGTGAAAAGTCCTCTGAATACGTTGTTCAGTGCAAAGAGTTTTGAGTGCAGAATTCTCTAAGGAACCCAAGTGAATTGCAAAGAGTTTAAATGTTGCTAAGGTCCACAAATTCCTGAAATGGCTTAGAATCTTCAAATGGAAGCACAAGGAGAGGCAACTCAAAGCTTATTTGACACCATGCATGTGGCACCGATAGCCAACATTTTTTATAACATCTCTTATGCTTCGCCTGAGATGCCAAAGAATCCAAAGTGGGTCTACACATGGGCTGTGGACAAGAAAGATCACAAGGACCAAACCCTGATAACAGAAGAATGGGATAACATTCATGACCCTATCCTTAAAACCAACCCTAAGAGTCTTAAGGAAGTAGCCTATGAGAGGATGAAACAGTACACTAGCCAACAGTATTTGGCATACAAGCTATGGTTCAGCGATCTCCCACAGTATATGGTTCCTTTTGTGCATTATTGCCTGAAACTAGTTCACGAGTGCATGCAGCATTTTAACCCAAATACCAACACCTTCAAAGGTCAGGAACTGAGGGTTGTGATCAGCATGGAGGCTATAAGGGACATGCTATGCATCCCTCCTGGAAAGGGCTTTAGAGTAGAAAAGATGGAGATGTTCACTTCAGAAAGAGTGGAAGAGTTCTGGTAGACTAGAGATATCACTCTAAGCTTTTGTAACCAAGAGACCAAAAGGCCTAATGAAGATTTTGTAAAGCTACCACAGATTCCAATCACGCACAATTATTTTAGCTCGAACTTATAGGAGGCCTTCACTATGATGGCTTTTGTTTGCAGCATGGAAAGCAACAAGAATGTGCAAAAGTTTCAAATTGGTCTGGGTTTTTAGTTGAGGAGACAACATTCTTTATTCTAGTATGACTTGGCAGAAGTCATTGTCTAGGAAATGTTGAATCATTTACCAAGGAATATAGCACCCAGCAAAATTTTAGGTTTTCTTCTCTCCTCGCTCACATGTTTTTGCATCAGAACCCTAACTTCTTTAGAAAACGTATGGGCTTGGATATTTTTGACCAACAAGGAGTAAGAAGGCCAGTTTCTGTGTGTACTCCCCTCCTCTCTTCAACTTATGATTACTATACATTTTCAAAGTGCTTCTTGATTCCAATTTTGCAATATTTTAGTGAAGATTGCAAACTTTATCGAATTTCTGCCGATCAAACAGGGTGGATGTAGAATTTCCATCCTCCTTGCGATTGGTTTCTTGGGGAGGATTTCACATTTATTAGGCTATATGGCTTTACCGAGGAGCCATTTTGACTCCTAACATGCGTCATAGATAGGGTGTTGGCCCTTGAGGTGTTTCAGCAACTGTCGATTATTGACAAGAAATTTTGCAGAGGGAAAAATAAGAAAGGTTTTTTCTTCTGCCCTTTGAGCTTCAAAAAAATGATAATGGAAAAGAAGCAGATGCATGGTCTACTAGAAGCAAAGCTGGCTCATCTGGGGCTAGTATTAATTTTTGATAAGTGACAATATAACCCTGATAATTATTTAGCGGACCTAAATATTAAGGTGACTCACAGCTCCCACCCTTACTAGGAAACTCGACAAAATCCACAGTCAAAGCAGGATGATCTATTTGTGGACCTGGCCTATATTCCTATTGAATATAGGAGGTTGTTGTGGCTCTCTTTCTATTTTCCTTTGGCAAAGCCTAATGAGAAGTGCCAAATGGGGGCCACCCTTCACAATGAATTGGTTAAGAATTAGTAGTGGAGTGAAGAGAAAATTGCAGCCTTTTGGATTTATAGTCAAGAGATGAAATGCCTTGATGCCCCATTCCAAGAGGAAAACAAGGATGAAATATTTGATACTCTATAGAACATAGGGCATGATGATACTAACACAAGTGATGATGAGGATATAGACCTAGAGGAGGCTAAGACATATACAGTGAAGGGAAAGGAGGTGAAATAGGCCCAAGTGCAGAAAACTAGAAAAGTGACAAAGCAATCCGGTGAGACTTCACTGAGAGTGCGGGTGACTACATCGTGACCGGAGGCCTCACTACCACACACATGGATTGTGAAAAGATCCAGGGTAACCCATCAACCTTTAGAGACTCATAGAGGTGGACAATTCTCCACCTGATAAGAGGCAGCGCATAGATGCAACCTCTAGACAGGGCTCATAGGAACCTACAATGAGCTAAGGATCAGAGTCCTCCATGCGTCAGGTATCTTTCTGTCCCCCTCTTCTCACTACACAATCTTTGGTTACTCAAGCTACCTTTGTCGTATCCACACCCCCAATTACTTCGAGTGTTGGCCTTTCTTTTTTTCTTCTACTTCCATGATCATGGGAGGTTTCTCCCAATTATCCCACATCAGACATGCAACTTTTACTCCACTACAATCTATTCCACCATTTGTCGCAACCCAGTCTGGATCCACCATTACCACTCTTTTTACTCCCACCACGTTAGCCTCCACTCATCTTTCTCAACAGATGGTATCCTTCGCATCTCCGCTACCACTACCACTCCCCATGAGTCCTTCCACTGCTTCCTCAACTGGGCCTTGGTATAACATTCCCCTGTTCTCCCCATTAACAATCTCTCTATACCGAAGAAGACATTAGTCGAGACCACAAATCTCTCTTTCCCTTTTTCTCTTCCTTTTGGTGCGCCCTTTGCTAGCAAGTTGATTAAATCATTAGTAGAATTTATGTCAGAGGGTGACAAAACAAAAGCAGCACAGGCTATTAGGGTCCAAAAGAGGAAAGCAAAAGATGTTGCAAAGTCAGATGAGCCATGTGTGCAAACCCTTTTCAATGAAGTTCAACAGTCGTTGCATTTCGCAACCATGCATTTGAACACCATCAAACCGTGAGGCGAGATGTGACCCGAGGACTACACAATTCATGTTGTGGGAATCAATTTGCATGCAACCTAGCCACAAGACAAGGTTGAGGTGATGGAGGGAACCCAGTGAGGGGTGACTACTGACTTCCTCAAGTATAGTCGCCAAATGAAGAAGAGGGAGGAAGACCTTAAGAATTTCAAGGAAAGGATGGAGGTCCTGTTGAAGAAACAAAAGGCATGGAAGTTGAAATTACACAAATATCTCAACAAGCATAGGCAGAAAGTGCCAAATTCTGAGTGAAACTTGCAAAGTTCCAATCTATGGATCCCAACCTGGTTGCTGAACTACAACAAAAAAACTAGGAATTACAAGACTGGTTGGTCCGGGTAGAGGGAGAAATACAATAGAAAAATGAGGAGCTTTGGTAGCAACAAATTCAATTGGATCAGGAAATGCACCAGAAGGATCGGGAGTTCTAGGGCCGACAAGCTCAATTTGAGAGGGAGATCCAAGAAGTAAAGCTTTCCCTAGAAAAGGAATCCACAACTAGAGGCCAAACTGAAGAAAAATTGCTTGCCGAGCTAGGGACTCTACAAGAATGACTCTCTGTTGCAGACAAAAGAATTAAGGAGCTAACGCAAGATGTCAAGTCGAAGGAGATGGAAATTGGTGCTTTGAAGAATCCTCCCCAACCCCTTGCTACTTAGTCAGATATCCTTTTCAGTATCCCAACAAAATACATCTCGTACTAGGAAAAGGTCAAGAATTTATGTCTAACTCTTTAGGCCATGCTTCAATTCATGGCGGAAGTGACAAGTTTAAGTAGAGAGGTTCGTGGAACAATTGAACAATTCACACAATTCAGTGCAGAGAAGGTTCCAGAGGCGGAGAAGTTGCTATACAAGTTATACACAGTGGTGAATGAGGACCTGGTGAACGCAGGGATTGAAGATCGGAGGTTAGCTGCCAAGATAGAAAAATAATTCATTTGATGTCATTCGGCCATCCTCCATGCCAGTGATTGCTCAACAACACTGAGTTGAACTATGAACAGTCTATGGGCGAGATTCTCCCAACTAACTCAGATGGGATTTCCCTCCTCATTTCTTTCTGATGATTTAGTGGCTACAACGGAGCATATCGTAGCAAAAATTGAGAACCAGCAAGATTTATCTGCCTTTCAAAATTTTAGTCAACCCCCTACTATTGAGGACATTGAAGGTGTCACCCATCAAACAGCACAGCTGCTCTTTCAACTCAGGTCTGAGACTAGGATATCCATGAAGCTGCCCTTCAAAGAAGTGATCAATCTACATGAGGTGCAAGAGAATCTATGCACCATATTGATACCATCCAAGGCCAACTAGCTGCCTCTGTAGATAGCACTCTCAAGGCTTTGACTCCATTGCCCAATGGATAAGGCTTTGATCCTCAAACCAAAAATTTTAGGTTCTCGATCAGCAGGTGAAACGCCCCTGGTAGTCGTCAAAAGCTGTGGATTAAAAATCCATTGAGCTCCCTTCGGGTTGATAAGATTATTTATCTTAGCCTCATCCCGCACCTTATATGCTTATATATCTTTGGGCCCCTTTTGAAGAGTTTCGACCACTACTTCCACGTGTCTTCCTCACACTCCTTGCAAATATTTCTTCCCTTATTGCTCTATCGAGCCCCTCCATGTCTCCACATGTCAGCAGCGTAGACATTTGTGAGCCCGCTCCCCTTTGCTTCTCTACTGAGCTTTGCCCACGTTCCACGTAGCATCATTTTGTGGGCATCATTACTGGTTGCCTCTACAAACCGCGCTCTCAAGAATCTGACTCCATTTCCCAATGGATAAGGCTCTATTCCTCAAACTAGAAATTTTGGGTTCCCGTTCAGTAGGCGAAACGCCCCTAGTAGTCACCAAAAGTTGTGGATTAAAAATCCCTCGAGCTCCCTTTGGGTTGATAAGATTATTTTGCTTAGCCCCGACCCACACCTTATATGCTTATATATCCCTAGGTCCCTTTTGAAGAGTTTCATCTGCTACTTCCACATGTCTTCCTCACACTCCTTGCAAATATTTCTTCCCTTGCTCCTCTATCAAGCCCTGCCATGTCTCCGCGTGTTAGCAGCATGAGCATTTGTGAGCCTCCTCCCCTTTGCTTCTCTATCGAGCTCCGCTCGTGTGCCACATAGCATCATTCCATGAGCATCATTTGGCAAACTCCAAAGTCAACTCTCCATACAAAGACTCTTCCACGTGTCATTTCTGTAGGGATCTTCAACATCAGAAGGGAAGAGTGATTGACAAGCCCCATCCTATCACCACGTGTCCTAGCCAACTCTATGGGCAAGTGACACGTGTCTATATGGGAATTTTGCTACTTTTGCATTGGGACCATAGTCATCATTTGGAAAAGGATGCATATATTTCAAAGGTGACTGAATTCCACACTTCAGAATCTTTTTTGTTGCAACGGCCATGGGAAATCGTTGTGATAGACATCATTGCTCTTGCCAAGGAATCTTTTATGTTACTGGCTCTCAGGCGGTGGGATGTTTCTCTATATATACTACTTCAAATCTTTGAAAGGGGGTTCAGAGTTTGAAGAATATACAAAAAATTATGGAAAGACACCAGGCCTTTGTATTGTTTTTAGATTATTGTATTAAGACTTGTAGACTATGCCATTGTTGTTTGACCTTTATGTTTCTTAGCTAATTGATAAAACATTATACTGTCCTGTTATTGTACTGAGTAGTTTATTTGTAGAACTTCTATAATTTCAATATAAGTTTGCTAATTCAGACCATGTCTTGGACTCTTCTTTTCAATAAATGTGTATGGAAGTTATTTTATGTTATGAACTTCTTAGGATTTTCATCTATGTTATATGTTATTTTCAGACATGCAGATTGTTGAACGGGCTCTTAAATCCCATCTGAAAGGAAGGTTTACCGTGCCCACACCTACATCTTGGTGCATTGCCTTAGGTTAGATCTTTATTTTATGTATCTGCTTCCTTTTCCCATTCAAAACCCCCCAAATACATAAGGAGTTGGCTTCTTTAAAAAACTCGGAGGTCACTCAATTTAGCGCAATTGGTCCCCCCATTAACTGAGTTTTCCATAAGGTTGTTGCTTGAAATTTTTAGGCATCAACAAGTCTGAAAGAGGTGAGAGACATACACACACAGCTGGTATTCCCTCACACTCACACGTGAGTGGCTAAGGGAAAGTCATGCCTCAAATGGGCTTCCCATCAAATCATACCAAAGTTATACCTCCTGATAACTTTAATAAGGCACCACACAAAAATTGTTTTCGAGCTTCATGAGGCAAGCAAAACTTCATATGATTGGAGCTCATGAACAAAAAATATGGCTCTATAGGCATGCAAAGTGGTCATATAACTGCAAATGCAAAATAGGGAACATTCAAAGGAGTCTTGCTTAGTTCATGTGAGGTCTCTAACTTAGGGAACATTGTGCCTAATGTCTCCAAGATAGGACCAATCAAAGAATAGAAAATTCACAAGTTAGGGGATGCAATGTGTTGCATCAAGCCACTAAAAGGAATGTAATATGCTAAGAGAGATCACACTCTTGAAAGACATCACGCCCAATGCCATCTACAAGGGAAAAAAAAAACATTGTATAAAGTAAGAAAACTGCACCATGAACCATGAGAAAGAAAAATGCCAATGTATGCCCCCATTTTAAAGAAATTTCTTTAAAGTAGAAAATGAAAAATGCAAACATAAAAGGAAGACATGAGAGCTAACTTGGAAAGCCCTATGCCAAGTCATATTTTTCCAAGTAAAGCCACACCATGCAAAAAGAAAAGAAAAGAGAGAGGTTACCCCCAAAATGAAAATCCAAACACATAAGGGATCTATGGATTTGGGGTCAGTATGTTCTTGCTGCAATGTTTTTAAAGGGTTCAAAACTATCATCATTCCCCAAATACATGTAGAACTGGAAGAATGACAGAAAGAGAGAAAAAACAAAGAAAAACCTTTCGGGTCAACATGGAAAAGATATGAATGTATCGATGCCTTGCATCATCCTAAAAAGGAAAACACAAGACAAATTAAAAAGAGATAAAGAAAAATCCAGTTGGGTCAACATGGAAGGGACATGAATGTCTCGACACCTTGTGTCATCCTTGAAAGGAAAACACAAGACAAATTAAAAGATAAGAAGCAAAAAGTAAAAGATTGATGACAGAGAAGAATGAAGGTACAAATAGAGGAATGCCACAAAGAGAGAGAGAATATCAAACAAAATTTCATGGGGGATCACATTACGCACATGCAATCACACAAAAGGAAAAATGAGAGAAGAACTAATACAAAAGACTAGTAAGGCACATGCGATTCAACCTAAAGCAGGTCGTTTGCATCCCAATCATGTTCATTGTATATCGAAGGCTGACAACTAGCTAAAGGGAAAACAAAAAGTGCATTAATAGGACAAGGCTATCTATTTCTTGCCCCCACTAAGTGCAAGACAAGAATGAGCCAAGGTAGGTGATGGGGGAGATCATGCAATAGTGAGAATGCAAAACTCTACAACTACTACATGAAAAGGGGTGGAAAGGGGTATGTTATGCAATCACTCGATGGTAATCATTGCCATCGAAATGAAAGTTGTTCAATACTAATTTGAATGACTAACACTCATCATACTATGTCCAAGAGTTTTATGGTATCGACAATGTGGAACTTTTGCATCTTTAGGATATAGTATTAGTCTGTCTTTCATTAGTGGTAATGTTATTAGTTCTTTGTTTAGTAGCAGTTTTAGTTTCCTTTCACTTTCAAGCGGCAGACAATGGAACTTTATTTTTTGTAGCTTGTAGGGACTCTTGCGCTTGCTAGATTCACCAATTTCTCGGGTTGAAGGTTGAGGAGGAGGACCTAAGGTGATCCTATCATCCTTGTCATTGTTATGAGTCATTAGTTGTTCTTTAGGAAGGAAATTCATATTAGGAAGAGGATCTAAGACTATCATACCATCACTATGAAGCCTTAGGTATTATTTAGGAGCACTTATGTTGAGAGGGGGATCTTGATATCCTAACCTTTTTTTTTCCTCAGTTGGTATTTGTTACAATAGTTGATGAATTTTGTGTTCACTAGTTGTATCACATCCTTGTTTACTCAAGATTGTGAATCCTTTTCCATATGTTTCTTCTAGATTGAGTGGAGTGTTTTTTACTTTGTTACCATAAAATAGTTGAGTGTTTGCTTCTTTAGAGGAAATAGGCTCACCTATTGTAGGGAACTTAGGTTCAACTTTTGTTTCAGGATGTAAGTAACCAAACATCTCAATAGGCGGTATTCTGGGGGGGTTGGTTGTTTCATGGATGGATAAAAGGATGCATTAGCTTCAAGGTTGTTAAGAAAATCATTTAGGAACGTATTCATGCTATCATCATCTTCTCCAATGATGTCAACATCACGAGGAGGACATGCATGAGGTGTTGAGTGAGCATGAGTAAGTTCAATTTTGTTAGGGTCATTTCCAAAAGCACAACTTGACACATCCACCAAGGATTTCAAGGACATCCAAAGCTTACCAAAGCGCATATCCACGATGCAAATTTTAGATTCTAAACTATTCAACAATATGAAATGAAACGTCATGGATGAAATTTGGATTTTAAGCAATGCACAAGATGAAGTAATTTAGACTAGACTTGTAATGAATTAGATGAAATAGGAGATCTGCAAACTGAAATAGAAAGCTAACAATAGCAAACAGAAACACATTGTAGTGTAGTAAAATGGATCCCTTGACATTTTCACACTTGTTTGGGTCCTCCTTGTGGATTTTGGCTTAATTTTTTCTTGATTTAGTGTTGTAATGTGGATAACACATTCACATTAGGTCTTGGGCCCTTGTGAAATAATGGAATTTAATGGCACCTTGCTAAAGTGTTGTGAAGTGTTGTAACATACTTTCACACTTTTATAGGGTTTTATCAATCAACTAAGCATAATAAACATAATTTTAATCAAAATCAACCTTAATCTTGCCTCATTTGGAGTGTTGTAAAGTGTTGTAACATAATTTCACATTTCTCTAGGCTTGTCATCAATAATTGGGCTTTCATATCCTTTAATTGTCCTTATTTTGCATCCACAAGCCTCATAAATTACATCTTTTCAAGGATAATATTGACACCAATCAGTGACCAATCATAATTCAGGTGTTCCTGGCTTGTGTGGCCCAGATTTAGTGTTTGGGACTCATTCTCCACTTTGGGAAAATGAGTCCAAACTAGGTCTTTTTGGCCTTGATGCAGGTTTCACACATTTCTAAGCACTTTTCATTTTTGGTCCCATACATTATGCCTGATGGGACTCATTCGTCACCTTGGGCGAATGAGTCCTGTGTGGCCCAAATTCAAATTTAATTCAAATTTCCGGTGGGATTTTATTCTCCTAGATCTAATGTCAACTTGTAGTGTTGTAATTTTGAGAATTCTTACATAATTAAGTATAAATACAAGGTTCTTTCACTCATATTCAACGCCTAGCATTCAAGAGAGTTCACAAGAGCATTCAAGACATTTCAAGGGGAGGAGCTCTTATAAAATATCCCTAAGTTAATTGAGAAAGAAGAGAATGATTATTTGATGAGGTCTTTTACCCTTGAGGAGATCAAGAAGGTAGTATTCTCCTTATCACCCGATAAGGCACCAGGACCAGATGGGTTCATAGCCTTGTTTTTTCAAAAATGTTGGGATTTTATTGGTATTGATATTCTACTGGCACTAGAGGAATCTAGGAGAAAAAGATCAATGCTTAAGTAGTTTAATAAAACTCATATTGTAGTTATTCTGAAAGTGAAAGAGCCAAAAACCTTTACAGAATTTAGACCAATATCTTTATGCAATATCATATATAAGATTTTCACCAAGGCTATTTATCTCAAGATCCAACCCCTTAAAGCAAAAGTAATATTGCATGAACAAGGTGGTTGTGTGCTTAGAAGAGAGACTCAAAAAAGAGCACTAATAGCCCATGAAGTGTTGCATTCCATTAAAATTAGTAATATGTCTTCATTCATAATCAAATTGGATATGATGAAGGCATATGATAGAGTGGATTGGGATTTTTTGATTCAGGTTCTCCAAAAGTTTGGTTTCTCTTTGAAGTGGTGTAAATGGATTAGATCGTGTTTGACAAGGGCCAAGTTCTCAGTAATTGTCAATGGATCTCCAGTTGGGTTTTTATCTCCACTCAAGGTGTGAGATGGGGAGATCCTCTATTTGGGTATGTGCAGGATCATCATGGAAAAAACAGGCCCTTAAGTGGCAATGAAAATTTAGAAAAATCAGAGTTATGCAACTTGAAGTAAAAAATTGAATAAGTTGTCTATATTATTTCAAAAATATGTAAGAATAGAATATGTGGAAAATTGAATGTAGTTTCTAAACTACTAGGTTTATTTTTCTAAATAAAAAATCTATTTGGTGAAAACTTGAAATTTCAATGCAGTGGTACTTAAAATTTAGGGAAAAAATAAGAAGTAGGTGTTTGTCTGACCACCCTAACTATAATAAAATCATAATATTTTTTTATAATATTTTAGATATAAGTAGAGGACTCATGTCCAAATGTGATACATATTTTTTTGTATTTTTTTTCCAAGTAAATAATTAATTATGAAATTTTAATTACAACTTTAAAAAAATATAAAAACTCATATGTCTGACCACCTTAACTTGGTCAAAACTTAATGAAATTC